>JAQZBX010081578.1:0-13652 GCA_029593785.1 Cabassous unicinctus | reverse complement strand
TGCAGCTAGTATAAGAAATTGTGTTTCTTTCTGTCACCAAGTCTGCAATTAGCTTGGGTGTCACCTTTGAGATATAATATACTTCTGAGAGAGCAAGGTAATTAAGGAAGAAATACATAAGCTGGTCAATAAGCAGACTGCATGTGATAGAAATCATTATGAGCAACCATCCCATCCAAATAGCTATATAACAAAATAAATATAATAGAAAACACAAATATTTAATTTTCTTTTTCTGGGGAAGTCCCAATAACTATAATAAATTCAGTGACATTATTGGTGGCTTCCATGGTCCAATGCAGTTAAATACTCAAAAGATTTACCTGAAAAAAATAACATGTCAAAATCAGAAATATTAATAAGCATGGTGTGAATCAGAGTAAGTATTGTAGAAATAAATTATTTTATTTAATCATTCATCCTATACTGTGTATTAAGGTAATTAAAGCTAAACCTTATATGAAAAGGCTGACCATATATATAAGATTATTTTGGAAAGGGAAAGGGAAAGATTTTAATAGTTGACTTTCTCAGGGAAAGAAACAAAATGTGCATCCACTCTGTGGATGGGATGCAAAGGCAAGCATAGTTAAGATGTATTTCTTGTCCTGGTGTAATTTGCCTTCCTGATAGCCAGCTCTAGGGTGAAATGAGTACAGGGAGTTATACATGAATACAGGATAGGATACTGTCTTTATTTAAAATCTTGATATTTTGCTTATTGTGTGATTTTGCAATGTTTTTAAATATTCATCAAATATTATTTATCTTGATTATTAAGTTGTTTGCACTCAATATGAGTATCTCATTAGCATAACCCAAGGTCTTAATTCTGGGTTGAAAAACATTATATATTTAACAATATTATGGAAATATAAAAATGAAAGCTGTGATATTTCTTTTGATTTATATAAAAAGATTAAATAATAAAAATAATAACTCTATAGATAAACTTGAAAATCGAAGGATCTCTGTATGGTGAGTCTAGAACAATGCACAGCTGTGACTGGCTCGTGGCATACCTTGGACTTGAAATATTTATTTTTTTAATAAAGAAAAGATTACATGGATTGATGAAAAATTTATGATTTCCTTGTTTTCCTGTTATTATTAAGGGTGACTGAATTATTTTTTTTAGAAATAATTATTTCATAAATAGTCCCAAAATTATTTTTCAGAATATGTCTTGTATTAGTATTTTTATAATCAGATAAACAATAAAAGTTATTTTATAGAAATAATCTAAGTTTATATCACGGATGCATTCAATTCTAATTAATTTGCCAATAAGTGTTCATAGTTTTAAGTACACCTTTACTCCTTTCCAAATGTTTAATTTCATTTTAATACTTTGTTCATATACTCCTGAAGAACCTGATTGTTATAGGAAGAATGTCATAAATTGCACTTAGAAAATTCCATTAATTAAGGAAATTAGAATTTACATTACCAACCCTGCATTTTTTTTCCAATACCCTTTTTTCTTAAGAATAGATTCCCAAGATCCTAAATTTCATGTTTAGCTGAATTATACAGAGAGCTTGGTAGCAAGAGCTATAAACAATAGTTTTACACTAACACAAATTCACCTGCTATGTCTACAGCCAGGTTTCTTCACTTAATAATCCCTCCTTATTCTTAATCTCTTCACTAAAATATAATAAAATTGCCTTCTGTATAATACATGGGGCTTTTCAAAAGCTGAAATCAACTGCAAGAAATAAGAGCTTCAAAATATTGATTGCAAAATAAAGACAAAATTATTTATTCAACAAATATTTTTAGTTGCTACTATGTAACATGTACCATGCTGGGCAGCAGAAACAGACTTTTAGACTTTTTAGTGGAAACTTCTTGCCACTCATGGTGGTTACATTACAAAAGCAAAAGACTTTTCAGAAAAAAAAATTCTATTATTTCATCTGCTCAAATTTATCATGAACTAGGAGAATATTACATAACTATGCACTACTTGTTACAAAGATTTATACAGTAAATCTATGGAAAACCAATATAAAACTGTAAGTTACATTTCTTAATGGGATAAATCATCATTTCTCCCCTAATTCCACACAAAGCCTATGAAAATCCTGGAAGGTACAGTCAACGTGCTTATGTAGGAAACATTATCCCCAATAGATTATTCCAAACAGGAACACATATAGTTCAATCTTAATCATCCTTCTTACAAAGTATTAGATTAGAATATGTAAAATTTGTATTTTACATTGGAAACTGATTCTGCTATTTATTATTTCTTAAGTCTTGGGATTCAATCCTTCACTACATTCATAAAAAAGAAGTTTTGTTAATAATTGACTCCTTTATTTTTTAGTATGTTTGAAGAATATATGGGGTAACATACTAGTTGTTCCCTTTCTATTTGTACCCAATAAATAATTTAGGACAGGATACCTCTTGAGGGATTTCACTTTAGGCACTCACCTACACGAAGTCCTTTCTCATTCTGAATAATCAAGTCTCATAATAACAGCGCTCACACTGGTCTCCGTGAGTTCGACAAAGGTATTCTGTGTCTATTTCAATTACTCTTTGGGCCTTCGCAAATCATTCCATACACCATGGCAGAAAAAAGCCTCTAAATTGTCGGTTCCTTTTATTTCACCCTTGCTTAAAAGGCACGTGCTGCTCCATCTCTAGCAAGCTTTCCTTGACTCTTTAAACCTATGGAAATCTATATCTCCTTTAACAATCACTAAAATACTCCCAAATATCTCTTCATTGACACTTTGAACAGTCAAGAAATTAATTCTTGTTTAATTTCTCCGAGGCAGTTTTTCAGACAGTCAGTAACAGCACCTTGTATTCTTCTTGTAATTCATAATTTAGTCAAATTGTCAGTGTATAGTATTTGGATTCAGACAAGAGACCAGAAAAGAGTCATGGTCATATAGTCTGGGATAAGATAATAAATTTACCTGACACCCATTTCTCTTCTTTTAATTTGTGCATTTCTACTATCAATGTCCCACAGCTGTGTACGTTAATTTAATAAGCATATATGTAGTGTGCAATAGGCATCAATCTCTTCTTTTCTAATTGCCTTTCCTTACATTGCTATTTGTACATTACATATCTGATATATAATAGCCAAAATAGTAAATAAAAGTACATTAAAGTTTAGAATAAAAATGAAAGCTATTACAATTAATGTCAAGTTGACGGTAATTATTTGAGACTGAAAAGGGAAATAAAACTAATAATAGTGAATATTTATTTAGTGCTGATCATCTCCTAAATGCAATTCTCATCATTTTCCACATAGTCACTTATATAATACTTACAAAGATCCAACAATCTTCTTGGCCCTGTTTTGCAAATGAGAGAATCAAATAGTCTTTACAATTTGGATAAATACTGATTGATATACAATTAATATTTTAAGACATATTTGAAATCTTTTCTTACTATCTGGATACTGAAAATATATTTCCATGTCCAATTATTTCTTGAAATTGCTCTAGGAAAATATTTCTTTTTATGTTTTTCCTGGAACCCAAGTTTTCTCACCCAAGACACTTCTTTCCACACAGCTTCGAAGTTTTCACCTGTTGCAGAGCTAATCTTATTTTCTTTCTCTTTACTGTTCACCTCATTCTCTTCTTCATCCATTAAATTATTCACATTGCTTTCCAGGTTAAGGTGCTCTAAATCCATAACATTCCACGTACTTAAGTCACCCTGCATACAAATTATATGTAGAGTAGCAAAAGAGGAAGGGAAAAGCAATGTATATCTACCCTTGTTCATTTCCTTAATTTCTTCTGAATTATGCCTCTTTTTCTCTCCATTTATATTTTAATGTTTTGCCAAAAATATATAACACTCACTTGATTTATCTATCAATTTACTTTTCTCTAATAAAACCATATACAAAATAAATAAATAATAAACAAAATAAAAAACAACAACAAAAAAAGCCATATACGACACTGAATAGAATTGCTATTATTTCCTTCATGAATTTTCCCACATCATAAAAATATCTGCTTTATTTTGACATCTTCTGATGGATATAGAAGTAATCATTCACTGCAATTTTTAGGATAATGGGTTGTTATTATTAAAAACTATTATTGTATTTAGGATTAAATAAAACTTATATGTCTGAGCAGGATTTTTAAAACTAGTGCTTCCATAATTTACTGGGCTGCCTTGTGTCTGTTATTTTATTTTTTAAAGTTGAATTAAAGTTTAAAAAATGTTTTCAAAAGCTTGAAGGAAAGAGAGAAAATACACATTCAAAAGAAATTAAGTCAGCATATTTATAGAGAAAAATGCAATTATCTTATATAAGAATTTTTTTATTCTATTTGAAAATAATATTTATCTCTTATAGATTAGTTAGATTTTTACTTATCAGGTGATGAATTCATGAGAAAAATTCATTTAACTCTCAATTAAATGTAGTTTTCATTGTTTACTTTGCAGTCAGAATCAATGTTTAACTTCATGACTAAAGATTAATGAATTTCACCACGCATTGAGGGTCTCCTGGTTGTAGGACTTTCCTGTTTTTAGTTTTTGTTTTTTTTTTCTGCAGAGAGAAGCACTCTCTCCTGATATTTGCAATATCATAACTGACATTTATGTTGAATTTTTTTCCTACCCAATAGTTGAATATCAATTGTGGTCTCAAGGGTGGAAATATACATATATGTTTTCTGCTTAATTTCCTAGTGGCATTTAAGTTGGTTTACCTCGGAGAGTATAACACCAAACTTCTGTCTCACCTTTTCTGTGGACTGAAAGATTTCCCAAAAGAAAAAATGGTCAAATATAGTGTTTAAGATGGTGAAAACCATTTCAAGTCTTTAAGGAGTAGTTATATCAAAATGGATAATCCTTTATATGCTGTGAAGTTTGAACACAAGCTAAGGGTCCCACTTCCATTCAGTCTTATGACATCAAAATATTGCATGCACTTTATGTTGTAAAAAATTTTAATGAACCAGGAGAGCGCAAGTTCCGAGCTTAGACAAAATAGAAATTGCCAAAGAAGTCTAAGGCATGGAAATTGGGCCCAGATTTTAAACTTTGGTTTGTTTCAGAATAAGTTGTTTACAATATTTCTCATGGGTTAATTCAAATCTTCCCTACCTCCTACTCTAGCCCCTGCAGTGGCAATCAGTTCTGCACATGTTTTTACCTATCAGTGCAGGTACAAATTTACTGCACATCCCCTCACAAATAGAAAAATAACAATTTTTGTTAAACAAAAATTTGTAAGCTTTCCTCTAAATTAATGTTCTTTTGTGGTTCAGGCAAAAAATGAAATAGATAAAAAGATGATTAAAATAGCTAGAAAATACTTCATAACTAAGGTAAAACTTCAGTTGCATACTGTAGTAAATTATGCAAAGCATGATTTAGGAATCTCCAACTTTGTTGAAACAGTATGAGCAAAGAAATATGGAAGAATTGAATTGTCTGAAAATGATGCCTATGTTATGGTCATGACTAGATAATGAGTGTAAATGTATGAAAGAAAAGGGAGAAGATTGGTTTTATTAGGAATCATAGTCTGAATGACGCCCCCCAAAACATATGAACTAGTTATTGCTTTCTCTAAAACAAATATTTTTTTTATAAATGGAAGAACATAAACATTAATATTTTGAGAGAAAACTCTATAGTGCTTATTCTACACATTTTATCCTGATATTTGAATAGAATTTTACTTATTTTCACAATCTGCTTGCCCTTATAACATGGACAATCCAATTATAAGTATCCTCGATTTATAAATGAAGAAAAAGGAAAGGTAAATAACATGCTCTAGCTCATAATTGGGTAGGGAAGATTCAAAACAAGGTCTTCAGTTTACTTGACTTTAATTTCAACTACTTTCTCCAGCTGATTATCAGCCCTTAATGGTGATCCCATGCATAGCATATGTTGTTTTACCAAGACTTCCCTGTTCCTGGATTCCTTCTTTGAAATCAGTGGTAACTCTTATGCCACCATATGTCACAGGGCATTACCATCAATTTCTACAGCAATGAGGAACTTATTCCTAACCTAAATCTAAAATTATATAAAATGGATCTGCTTACTAGTTCATTTCTGATATTAAATATCTTAACTTAGGATTCCCACAAAAAAGAAATTGAGCAGAAGCTTTTGAGCTAAAATTCAATAGGAAGAGAAAATGTAAAGAATGCAAGGATGAGGAGAGAAAAAATATATTAGTGTGCATTTTCCAACTGGCCTCTGTTGGTGTTAGGATAAATGTTTCCTCCATCACGCTGGATTGTCTTCTGAGCATCTGTATAGATCACTATGTCTCAGACAATCAGGAGAAGAGAGAAGAATTTCCACTGGTTCCATTATCCATAAGTCAGAGTTTCTCTACAGGTTTAAAATCCTCTCACATCTCTATACTATATGAAGGGCACTAAACCACAGTATCTCATCCATGCTCACTGAGATGCAATGAAGGCAACTGATGGGTCTTGGGATTTGCAACTACTTTGGAGCCTGAATGGTAAGGGGGGAATATATAATTATAAGGATTCTGACATTGCATAGCATGGGTATCAGAAGCCTAAAGTAAAGGATATGGTAGTCATATTTGGCCTACAGCAACTAAAGAAATACTTTGAAAGCCACGGGTCTCCATAGCTCAGTTGGAGCTATATTGTCCAGAATCCAAAAAGTAGATCATGCTGAAAATCAGACCCAGAATTGGAGGTAAGGATGGCAGGACTATACAGGAGACTGAATACAAAACCTCTAGAGTCTCTTATGTCAGCTGAACCCTGGAAAAACAGGGTGCTGAAATAATGATATTACAGATTGATTTGAGAATCATGAACACCCAAATTCCCTGAAAGCTCTAGATGAACAACATATGTCTCCTCTTTTGAAGAGGAGAATGGATTCTATTTGTATGGAGGAGACAGAATAAACTTACCTGAAACTGTTTCATTGCAAAATAATGCTTATTTTCTTAAGAATTGATATATTCTCATCATGCCTCATTGCTTTAAGGCCAATAGCAAGGGTCACGTCTCAGCACTGCCCCAGGGTAGTCTCCATACATTTCAAGTCTAAAAATCCAGACATTTCACCAGAGTTTATTACGTATTGTTCTATTTCCAGCTACTGTGATTGACAATCAGTGGATATCAGTGGATGATCAGTATACATCTGAATCATTTTGTCTTTCTTAAATTCAAGTTGATTTTCTGAAGCATTTGATGCTTCTCCACCTTGTTAAATTCAAGTTTATTTTCTCAAATTTTTCATTTGATTAATGTTTCTCAACTTCTAAAATTCTTCTTATATGCATATGCTGTTTCTTCCCAATGGCTTTGAATCAACACAAATTATTCCTTTAATATTTTACATTGATTTCTGGGTCAATTTTACAGTTAATTATATAATGAACTAATTTTTATCAGCAGACTATCTGCTTTTCAAAATATCCTTGTGTTTTATAATTTTAATTGTAAATATATATTTTAAAATAGTAATGTATATGTGTTTGTGAGTGTGTATATATATATTTCTATTTCTCTTTCTGTAATTATCTATCTATATTTATATATAAAGAGATACACTCAAACTAAAATGAACTCCTTTATACCAAAAAATGGTTAAGAAATAACATACCTCCAGTACCTTCAAAGTGTCTTGAAAGACAAGTCCCCAATGTATACCCTTCCTCTCATTCAAAAGTAAATACTTCTTGAATTATGCATTAATAAATCTCATATTTAATCTTATATTGATTGAATTAGTACGTATCCTGAAACAATATATTTTCTAATTCTACCTGTTTTTGACCTGGAATCAATTGTGAATGACTTATTTCCCTCAGAATTATATTTTTGAGTTTCATGTATCTGATGCATATGTTTACTTAACTCATTTTCCTTCTGTAGTGTTTCTTTCTTTGAATAACATATTATTTATTTACTCATTCATCTATTATTATACAAATGATTTGTCTCCCATGTTCTTTCCTTTCTTTATTTTTGTTATTATTTTGCTAATATGAACAAGACTACTATGAATATTTTTGAAATTGCCTCAGTGGAAATCTATAAGTGTATCTCTAGATGTATATAAATAGTATTTGAATTTCTTAGTCATAGGAAATGCATACATTAAATGTAGTATTTAATGCCTCTACAATGGTCATGTTAATGCTTGCACAAGCAAAACCTGAGAATTTCCATAGTCTTGCCACCACATGGTCTTTTAAAATTTAAAATTTTGCCAGACAAATGAGGGCTAAATCTTATTACATTGTGATTTTAATATTTATTTCCATGATCACTAAACATATTTTCAGATATTTACAGGTGTTTTGGAAATTCTGTCCTGTAAAAGGCTTGTTTTCATCTTTGGCCATTTTTCAAAAATTTTTTTTACCTTTTATCTCACTTGGAGTTTTTTACATATTTTGGACACTAAGTTAAAACCTTCTTCCAGTTTAGGGATTTTTTTTTCTTCACTATTTGACAGAGTTTTAACAAACAAATTTCTTAATTTGAAACATTAAAATTCCTAATTTTCACAGTTATCTTTTGTTTTATTTAAGCATTCCTTCACAGTGATGAGAAAATAAATGTACTCAGTTATAATTTTTTTTCACAGGAAAAGTTTTGCTTTTTAATTTTAACTACATAATCTATTGGGAAATGAATTTTGATATGAAAATAAATTTCTTTTTTTTCTTTCCTATAAGGAAGATGAGTTTTTCCAGCATGAATAATTGATAATTATTAGTCATTATCTGACTACTAGTCTGCAGTTTCCTCTCAGTCATGTATCATGATCATGAATATGTTCCTGAGCTATTTTTGTTATACTGGAATAATTTTTCTGTTTCTGTGCTAATATCACATTGCTTTACTCATATATTATAAGTTATGATATTCATGAGGACCAATATCCCTCCCTTCTCTTTATCTTTCTGTTTTCTCATGGTTTTAATGCCCTTTGATATTCCACATGTATTTAGAATAAGCTCAATGAGTTCCATGAAAATACTTCTCAGATAGTAACTGCAATTGCCCTTAGTCAATAAACCAAATTTATGAAAAAATGACTTCTAGTCAATAAATCTCCCTAAAAAGAATAAGGTACAGCAATCTCCTATTTCCTTAAGTCACCATCATGTCTTTTAAAGAAAGTTTATAATTTTGTATATATACTGTGATATTCTCTTCTGAGTATTTAATAGCATGTTTGTTTTCTTTTATAAAGTGTATTTTGTAAAGATTTATTTTCTGTTCACAGTTCATATACAGAAATCATCTTTCAACAAAGGCTTGCTGCCCAATGCAAACAGGACTCAATTCTAAGACTCAGGCTATTGAGAAAAGAAAGAGCTTTATTGCCAAGTTCAACCAATTAGCGGTTAGGAGGTAAGGCTCAAGGCTCATATCCATCTCCCTGACATGATGGCTAAGGGAGATTTTATTGGGAAAGGAGGTGGGTGTTGCTATGGGGAAGATTAGCTTGTTTTGGTTTAACTGGTTAGGCACAGATTTGTCCATAGTTGGTGAGACAGGTTGCAGACTGAATTTCCCTTGATGAAAGATCTCTCACATTGGATGCCTCCTGATTCATGCAAATTTGGTTCTGAGGGCGATGACATTTTGTTAGGGTCTCAGAAATCATCTAAGGATGACATTCTTTATTTCTGCATATACTCAGGTTATATAACCTTCAGTTGATCTCTTGAAAAGTAAACACAGGAAGAAAACTTAGATAGAAAAAATTACAAAAGATACAGATAAACGAAGAGGGTACTAACTGGTTCTGGGCAGTTTCAAAATGAAAATGACTTTTGCATATTAGTCCTATGTCTATTTTATATATATATAAATATATATTTGAAAGAAGCATTGGGTTACATAAATGTTACATTAAAAATATAGGGGATTGGAGGGAGGAGCCAAGATGGTAGCAGAGTAAGGAGCTAATGGAGTCTGCTCATGATGCAGGGCAGTTGGTAGTCAACCAGAGCATCTAGAGCACCTGTTTGGGTGTCCCAGGAGACCAGAAGAATATCTTGCTATATTTCTTGAAAATATGGAAGGAGGAGACTGCCCATCTCCAGAGAGGATTCATGAGTAGGGTCGTCTATGCCACGGAGGTCGGTGCCTGTGTCGCAAGCCACCTCGGGAGCTATTCTGTGGCTGGAGTTAGAAGCTCCATTTCTCAAAAAGCAGGGTAGAAGACACGGTGTGGCATCAATTTCAGCTAATTATTGGTGAATTCGGCAGGCTAAAGTGTACTTCTAGGAAGAAATAAACTTTGAGGCTGTCCAGGTCAGAAGGAGGCC
The DNA here is from genome assembly GCA_029593785.1 of Cabassous unicinctus. NCBI lineage: Eukaryota > Metazoa > Chordata > Mammalia > Cingulata > Chlamyphoridae > Cabassous > Cabassous unicinctus. Next base: position 3,328 of record JAQZBX010081578.1, on the reverse strand, counting down.
GGTAGCTGCCATTTTGACTCTGCCCCAGGCCTCAGGGGAAGCTGGGCTGATTGAAAATCACAGTGCTGTTAAGTACAGGCTTCTTTCCACCCAGGTTGGATTGCAGCTCTAGCCTAAATCCCAGCCCCATCTATGGCAGGGAGGAAGGTGGGGGGACCTGCACAACCTCTCTGGAAAACAGCAAGCCACTCCACAGAGGTCAGTGCCCATCCTGCTCTAGCAGCACAAGCCACATCAGAAGCTATTCTGCGGCTGGAGTTAGAAGCTCCATTACCCATAAATGGTGGAGAAAGAGACAGTTGTCCAACAACCTCAGCTACTGATTAGTGGACTCGGCTGGCTAAAGTATAATCCTAGAAACAGCTAGGGTTTGAGCCTATCCAAGTTGGAAAGAGTCTGTTAGCTACCATTTTGACTCCATCCCCGGCATGAAGAGAAGCCTGGCTGACTGAAAATCCAGTGAAATTAGTGACTGGTTTCTTTCCACCAAGGTGGGACTACAGCCCTAGCTTAGGCTCCAGCCCCACCTCCAGCAGAGAGGAAGCTGGTGGGACCTGCATCAAGCTCTCCAGGTAACTGCAAGTGCTCTCTGCTGGCACAGATTGAATAGTCAGTCACCTGGGGCTGCATGCCAGCACCCTAATAGGATAGGAGAGGTACAGGTATCCTCAGCCTTTCTGGGCAACAGTAGGAGTTTTCAGCCCACACGAACTGGTTTGTTAAATGCTTTTGAGTCAATCTCCACTTCTGTCCCCCACTGGCTAGGAGGGGGCTAGTGTTCCCTCAGCCTCTCAGGACAACTTCAGGCATTTTCTGCCTGCACAAACGTGACTGTTGGTAACCTGTGGCTTCACCCCTATTTCAATAGTACAAGAGAGGGACTGTGTTTGCCCAGTCTCTCTGGGTAACTGTGGCTGCTTTTAGCCTACACAGCCTAGACTGGTGGGTAATTGTGGATCCACCCTCATGCCCCAATAGGAAAAAAGGGGGCTGGTGTTTCCACAGCCTTTCTGGGCGATGGCAGACTTTTGGCCTGCAGGGACTAGACTGTTGGATGCCTATGGATAAAACCCCACCCCCAATAGGATAGGAGGGGGCTGGTATCTCCACAGCTCTCTGGAAAATGGTGGGTACTTTCAGCCTACAGGGATTGATCTCTTGAGTGCCTGTGGATCCAACCCCATGCATTAATAAGATAGGAGGGGGCTGGTGTTTCCTCAGCCTCTCCGTGAAATGGCAAGTATTCTTAGCCTAAAGGGACTGAACTGTTGGGTGCCTGCTGAACCACCCTAACCACCCAATAGGATAGGAGGGGCTGGTGCTTCCTCAGCCACTCTGGGCAGTGGTGGGTACTTTCAGCCTACAGGGACTGAACTGTTGGGTGTCGGTGGTTCCATTTCACCCCTAAAGGGCAGAAAGTACAGTATTCACTCAGCTTCTCAGTGAAAATGCAAGTCTATTCATCCCACATGGATTAGATTGTTGGGCACTCCAGAAGGTCAATTCTTCTCCAGCAGGGAGGGGGTCTGGTGCTACATCAAGTTACCTGAGTAACTGTGGTAATTTTGGACCCACATGGCATAGATTGCTGCCCACTACTGTAGCTCCATCCCTGCCCAAGGTAGGGGAGGAAGGGATGTGAAGATTTATCAGTCTTTTTCGGCAAGTATAGACAGTTGTGTCCTGCCCAACTTGGATTATTATACATAGCTGCAGCTCTGTCCCTACTGCTGACAGAGGAGAAAGGTGGGAGAAGCTTCATCAATTCTTGGGGCAACATGGGCTGCTTCAGACTCCATAGCTTACAGCACCAACTACATCTTTGGCTCCTACTACACAACCAGCAAGGGAGAAAAGACAAGAAAGCCTTAAATTAAATGGAGAGACTGCACCCAGAATAAATACACCTAGCAACCCAGATGTGAAAACAACAACAAAAAATTACAAGCAATACCAAGAGACAGGAAGATATAGTACAGTTAAAGTAACAAGAGAAGCCTGAAAAGGACATAATCATAGATGTTCAAACAAATCTCCTTAATAAATTCAATAAGATGGCTAAAGAGATTAAGGATATTAAGAAGACATTGGCTGTGTGGGAGAGAGTGTGGGCTACAATGTGAACTATGGCCCATGTTTAATGGCAAAGCCCCAGGATGTGTATATCCATTGCAGGTGATGTGCCACACTAATGAAAGATGTTTATGTGGGATGTTATGGGAGGTGTGGGAGGAGAGGAACATGGGAAATCTTGTAATTTTTGTGTAACATTTATGTAATCTAAGCGTCTTTTAAAATATGAATAAATAAATAAATAAGACATTGGATGAGCCCAAAGAAGAATTTGAAAGCATACATAGAAAAATAGCAGACCTTATGGGAATGAAAGGTGCAATAAATGAACTTAAATATACACTGGAGGCATATAACAGCATATTTGAGGAAGCAGAAGAAAGGATTGGTGAGCTTGAAGACATGGCTTCCAAAAGTGAACAAACAGAAGAACAGATGAAGAAAAGAAGAGAAAAAATTAAACAGGGTCTCAGGGAAGTAAATGACAGCAAGAAATGTGCAAACATATGTGTCATGGGTTTCCCAGAAGGAGAAGAGAAGGGAAAAGGGGCTGAAGGAATATTTGAAGAAATAATAGTAGAAAATTTCCCAACTGTATTGAAGGATATAGATACCCATGTCTAAGAAGCACAGCATACTCCCATCTGAATAAATCTGAATAGACCAACTCTGAGACACATACTAATCAGAATGTCAAATGCCAAAGAAACAGTGAAAATTCTGAGAGCAGTAAGAGAAAAGCAATACATAACATATAAGGGATACTGAATAAGATTAAGTGCTGATTTCTCATCAGAAACCATGGAGGCAAGAAGGAAGTGGTATGATATATTTAAGATACTACAAGAGAAAAACTGACACTCAAGAATTTTACATCCAGCAAGCTTATCTTTCAAAAAATGAGGGTGAATTTAGAATATTCACAGATAAACAGAAACTATGAGAATTTATAACAAAAAGACCAGCTTTACAGGAAATACAAAAGGAGTGTTACAGCCTGAAAAGAAAAGACAGAAGAGAGAGGCTTGGAAGAGAGTCTAGAAATGATGACTGTATCAGTAAAGGTAATTATAAGTGTCAAAAATAAAATGACAAATAAAATTTAAAGATCAAAATGGATGAAATGAGAATTGCCTTTACAGTAATAACACTGAATTTTAATGGATTAAACTCCCCAACCAAAAGTCACAGAATGGTGGAATGGATAAGAAAATATAAGCCATCTATATGTTGTCTGCAAGAGACTCACCTTAGA
>JAQZBX010081577.1:0-13649 GCA_029593785.1 Cabassous unicinctus | reverse complement strand
TAAGAAAAAGAAGCATGAGGCTGAAGTTACGGCTTTAAGAATAAAAAAATAAAAGTCATAACTTATAAAATAAAATAATTGTCTACATCAGGAGTCTGCAAAATAAGGCCCATGGTCAAATCCAGACCATTGTGAGCAAAATCTAGCCACGCCCATTTGGTTACATATTACCTATGGCTGCTTTCACACTACAATATTAGAGTTGAGTAATTATGACAGATACCCCATGACCCTCAAAGCTGAAAAAAATTGCCACCTGGCCCTCTACAGAGCAAGTTTGTGGATCCGTGGCCTACATAATGAATCCAACAGAATCCACAAACAAACTAGTAGAATGAATTAAAAAGTTTAGCACAGCTTCCAGCTTCAAGGTCATTTTCTACAATATCAATAGCATCTTTATCCATCAGAATAATGTACTAGAAGACTATAATACAAAAAGAGATACTATTCACATACTAGTAAATAAACTATAAGGCGTGTAGTCAAACATGCCACACCTTTGCAAAAATTAAAGTATTTTTAAGGGCATGAGATAACATCTGAATAAATGGCACAAACCACTTACTGGATATGAACATAATAACGATATCATCACCAACAACAGTGTTACCAAGTATTTATTGTATATCAGGCTACACACACACACACACACACACAAAGAGAGAGAGAGAAAGAAAGATGGGGAGAGAGATGGAACTGAAGATTTTTCAAAGTAGGAAAACATAGTAGAGACGTACATCGCTCGGGACTGAAATAATTAAACGACTCAGTAATTAGGACAGTAGGGACTTGGTTCAGTTGAATTTTTTAAGATGCTTCTAGATCCCATTTTAGAATAGCAAAGATTGCTTCTGAGATTGAGGTGTTATGGACTGTTTGATGTCTCAGGGAAAGTGACAGTGTGGCATCCTGCCTAAAATTATAGGATGAGCCTCAGAAGTGGTTACTAATAACTTTGAGCAATATATTGGCTGAAAAAAACAAAAGATTAGAAGTTTAAACTCATGGCACATAATTAAGAAGAATAAATTCATTTTAAAATACATTTAATCTTCATATATGCAATAAAAAGATATAGAATAGAGCACTTGGACCCACACAACTTCATATATGATAAATGTGACATCAAAGGCCAACAGGAAAAGGAAAGAAAATTCTGTGAAAGGTGCTGCTATCATTGGTTATCCATTGTGCTTTTTATTATTATTATTACTTTACTATCATCATCATCATCATCATCATTGCCTCTCAAATCCAAATTCACCCTTTTTGCCTGCTCTATGAAAAAGGGTCTGGGTATGTTAAATATCTTTTCTTGTTCAGATGGCACAATGTTAAGCTTTGTTAAGAGGAAAGGGCTTTACTTTCTGTTCCAGTGTGCTCACTCAGTATGATCCCAGGAGCTTAGGCGTCTTCTCCAGTGCCCTGTACTTTGCAGCACAGTTTGGAAATAAGTGTCTATAAATAAGGCAACTTAATTTAAAAATTAATAAACATATGTTGGCAGAGTCACATTATTGATTTACTCTGCACCATTTGAATGAACTAGTTTGGAATGTACCAACATGAAATAATCTTGCAATATTAAATGAGAAAAAGACCATCACAGACTAATATATGCAACATAATACCATTTAAACATAGGCACTTAATGGAAACATACATTTATAGTAAAAATGCAATAATATGGGCTGGAAGGATAAATACTTTTTTAAAGATTTTTTTCATTGAAACTTTTATTTAGATATTTGTAGATTCACATATAGTGGTCAGAATTAATAGAAAGAGAGACCCCTTGTACCCATAACCCACTTTTGTGGGTAACATTTTGCAAAACAATATCACAACATGGATATTGACATTGATACAAATCCACAAGTCTTTTTTCAGATTTTCCAGATTTACTTGTTCCTGTGTGTGTGTGTGAGTGTGTGTGTAGTTCTGCACAATTTATCACTTGTGTAAGTTCATGCCTCCACCACCAGAGTACTGAACAATCCATAACCACGATGATCTCTTGTGTTGCTTTTTTGTAACCATACCCACGTCTCACCTACCCCTCTCCCTTCATCCCTAACCCCTGGAAACTACTAATCTGTTCTCCATTTCCATAAATTTGTCTTTTCAAAAATGTTATATAAATGGAATCATGCAGTAGTGTATAACCTTTGGGACTGGCTTTTCCTCACTCAGCATAATTCCCTGGAGATGTATCCAAGTTGCTGTACATATCAATAATGTGTTCATTTTTATTGCTGATTAGTACTTCATGGCATGTCTGTGCTACGGTTTCTTTAACCATTCACTTGTTGAAGGACATTGAACCATTTCCAGTTTGGGGTTATTACAAATAAAATGTACAATATTGCTATGAACATTGTGTACAGATTTTTGTGAGGAAATAAGTTTTCATTTCTGGGATGGTTAAGTTCATGTGTCAACTTGGCCAGGTTATGGTGTCCAGCTGTTTGGTCAGGAAAGCACTGGCCTGATTGTTACTGTGAGGATATTTCATGGATTTAAATCATCAATCAGTTGATTGCATCTATGGCTGATGACATCTACAATCAACTGAGGAAACTCCTCTGCAGTGAGAGACATCTCATGCAATCATTTGAACATCTTAAAAGGAAAAGTGATGATTTCATCAGACAGAAGGAGAATTTCCATCTCTGCTTCAGTGAGCCAGCTTCTCCTGGGCAGTTCCTCAAAAACCTTCATTGGAGTTCCCAGCTTGTGGCCTGCCCTATGCCAACCAGACTTGCCCATTCCCCGAGTCATATGAGCCAATTCTTTCAATAAATCTCATAATGTTTATATAATATATAATATACATATACATATGCCTATTAATATATTACCTGTCAGTTCTGTTTTCCTGGAGAACCTTGACTAACACAGTAGCTATGAACATTGTATACAGATTTTTGTGTGAAAATAAATTTTCATTTCTGGGATAAATGCCCAAGAGTCATTTCTTGGTAGTATGGTCATTGAATGTTTAGTTTTATAAGAAATCATAAAACTGTCTTCCAGAGTGGAAGCACCATTTTACATTCCTACCAGCAATAGACGCATAATCTACTTTCTCCGTACCCTCACCAGCATTTACTGTTGTCGCTATACCTTATTTAAGCCATTCTGATAGGTGTGTAGAGATAGCTCATTTTGTTTTTATTTGAATTTCTTTAATGGCTAATGATGTTGAGCATCTTTTCATGTGCTTATGAGCATTTATATTTTCTCTTTGGTAAATCATCTGTTTATGTTTTTGTCCATTTCCTAATTGGATGGTTTGGTTTTTTAACTTTTGAGTTTGAGAGTTCTTTTTATATTCTAGATATGGGTTCTTTGTTGAATATGTTGTATGCAAACATATTCTTTCAATTTTTTTTAATTTTTTTGTTTTTTTGTGCGTCTCGTCTTGGCTTTCCCTTGTGTCACTCTCCTGTTATGTCATCATCTTGCTGCATGGCTCGGTGGGGCCTGTTGGTGCACCTGTGCACGGGGCCTGGCAGCGCACGCACACGCCTTCTATATTTTTCTTTTTTTTAAATTTTTACCAGGAGGTCTTGGGGATCGAACCCAGGTCCCTCTATATGGGAGATGGACGCCCAGCCATTTGAGCCACATCTGCTCCCCTATTCTTCCAGTTTGCAGCTTGTCTTTTCATTCTCTTAATAGAGTCTTTTGCTAAGCAAAAGTTTACCATTTTGATGAGGTTCATTTTATCAATTCTTCCTTTTATGGATCATCTTTTCAGGGAAAGGCCTAAGAATTCTTTGCCTAAACCTAGATATTGAAGGTGAAGATTTTCTCTTATTTTCTAAAGGTTTTATAAGTTTATGTTTTACATTGAAGTCCATGAGGCATTTTGAGTTAGTTTCCCCCCTCGTCCCCCACTGAGATGTCTCCCTCGTCTGTTTGTTGCTTTTGCTCATTTTTTTTCCTCATTGTATTCTCTTTTTTTTTTTTAAAGATTTATTTATTTTATTTATTTATCCCCCCCCTTGCTGCTTGTGCTGCTGTGTCCATTCGCTGCGTGTCTTCTCTGTGTCTGCTCATCTCCCCCTTGCTGTGAGGTCTTGCCGCATCAGCCCACGGCGCCGCGCTAGCCGACCTGCCCTCACAAGGAGGCGCCGGGAAGCGAACCGGGGGCCTCTCACATGGTAAACGGGTGCTCTATCCATTGCGCCACACCCGCTTCCTGCCGTGAGGTTGCTGCATCAGCCCACCGAACCGCTCAGGCCGGCCTGCCCTCACAAGGAGGCCTCGGGATGCGAACCCGGGCCTCCCATATGGTAAACGGGGGCTCTATCCACTGAGCCACACCCGCTTCCCTCTCATTGTATTCTCGTTGCCTGTTTGTTTCTTCTTTTAGAAAGCACCTATAACCAAACCTGGGACCTCCCATGTGGGAGACAGGCGCCCAACTGCTTGAGTCACATCCTCTCCCTGCTCGTTTTTTTTGTTTTTCCTCACTGCTTATTGTTTGCTTGTTATCTTGCTTGTTGTTTTTGCTCATTGTCTGCTCATTGTTTTTTCTCATTGTCTGCTTGGTTGCTTTTTTTTTTTGCTCGATGTCTACTCTTTGTTTTTGCTTGATGTCTGCTCATTGTCTGTTCATTGTTTATTTGTCTTCTTTAGGAGACACCAGGAACCAAACCCGGACCTCCCATGTGGAAAGCAGGTGCCCAACAGCCTGAGCCACATCGTCTCCCTGAGTTAGTTTTTGAATAAGGTGTGAGGTGTAGATTAATGTTCAGTTTTTCACTTATGGATGCCCAGCTTCTCTAACACTGCTTGTTGAAAAGGTTATCCTTCCTCCACTGAATTTCTTTTTTCATCTTTATAAAAAAAATCAGTTGATCATATTTGTGTGGGCCCATTTCTGGGTTCTCTATTCTGTTCCATTGACCTATGTGCCCATCCCTCTGCCAATACCACACTGTCTTTATAAGATTTCTATGACAGTACTAGCTCTAGGTGAGGAAAGAAAGGTTGCCCAATGGAAAGCATTAGAGGGAATTTAATTATATGCATAGTGTTCTATTTTATATATAAAAAGCATGTCTCAAGGCAAACAGCAAAAGATAAACACCGTTAGATCCAGTTGATGATTACACAAATGAGCACTCATTACATTATTATCTGACTTTTTTGTCTTTTAAAACTTTTCAAAATATAAATCAAAATGGGTCAAAAAGAAAGCAAATACAAATGGGGTTTATTCAACAAATATTTGTTTAGAACACTTACTGTATGCCAGGCATCACGCTGCGATCGCTGAATAGAGCAGAAATCAAAGCAGACAAAGTCCCTTCCCTCTTAGAGCTTAATTTTAGTGGAGGGACATGAAAGGCAGAAAATAAATTAATGCAATGGAAAAATAAATTAGTGATAATGCAATGGAAAAATTATGTAGCAGGGTGAGGTAAGTAGGAGAGAGATGAGAGCAGAGAGGCCTCTCTGATAATGTGATAGCAAAGACCAGACCGGAGTGAAGTGTGGAAGTGAGTCCCTTGGTTATCCAGGTCAAGAGTGTTCCACAAACAAGTGCAAAGGCATGTTTGGAACGTTTGAGAAAGCAAGGAGGCACACATGAGCAAGGTAGCAAATGCAGATAAAGCACTTGGGGAAAGGAGGGCACATCAGGTCTTGTCGGCTGTTGGAACTCCCTTGGCTTTACCCTGAGAAAGATAAGAAGCACTTGGATAACTCTGAGCAAATTAGTGATGGTGATCTTATTTATGTTTTAAAGGAACTGGCTGCTGGGTTTAGAAAAGACTTGATAGCCATAAAAAAAGGGGGGGGGGGCCCACAGTCCTACAGTCATATGGAACTAACAACAGGAATGACTTGGAAGCAGATTCATCCCCAGAGACTCCAGGAAGGAATGAGCCTTGCTTACACCTTGATTCTGGCCTTGGGAAACCTGGAGCAGACAATGAGCTGAGCCACACAATACCTGGACTTTTGACCTACAGAAACTGGGAGATAATAAATGAGTATCGCTTTATTTTTTTTAATAATAATTTTTTGAAAGATACTTAGATTACATAAATGTTACACAAAAAATATGGAGATTCCCATATGCCCCACTTCCCACACCTCCCACACCCTCCCACATAAACATCCTTCATTAGTGTGGCACATTCATTGCAATTGATAAACGCATCCTGGGGCTTTGCCATTAAGCATGGACCATAGGTCACATTGTAGTCTACACTCTCTCCCACACAGTTTTGCATGTTATGTGATGATATAAAATGGCCTATATCTGTCATTGCAGTGTCATTCAGGACAATTCCCAAGTCCTGAAAAAGCCCCTGTATTTCAACTGTTTTTCCCTCTCCCTGCCTCCAGAGCTTCCAGTGGCCACTGGCTCCACATCAATGTTGTAATTTCTTCCATTGCTAGAATCACAATATGTCCATAGTAGAATACCAGTAAGTTCACTCTAGTCCATAGTTCTTTCCCCAATCCCGAGGATTCTGGGATGGCAATATCCATTCCACCTCTAATTGAGAGGGGGCTTATATCTCATGGGGAAGATGGATAGGACTATCTTGCTTGCAGTTGCAGATTCTCTCTGTTCCTTGGGATGGCCATTTTCCATCATCATCTCCTTGTTAGTTGTCCTGGGTGAGTCCAATGAGCTGTAGAGTAGGTGTTACAATTCCGCTGAGGTTCTGGGCCCAGCTGGCACATGGACAGCCCAAAGACTTGAGTCTCTTGGATGTACACCTACAAACTCCAGCACCAAGTATAGGTTTAAATAAAAGGGACAGATGAGTCATGTGTAGGGAAGACATAATTAAGTCCAACTCTGTCACTCTCAGGAGCAGAAACTCCAAAGTATGGGCCACTGGCAGGTCACCAAACTCTGAAGATATCTGCACTGACCATAGGACCTGGTTGTCTCCAGACCCATCAGGAGCCCCATTATTTGGGGTAGTATCCACTTTGGCAGTCTATGAGACCCTGCTGAGATGTGCATAAGCATTACCTCTGTGATGACCTCCTGACTCACTTTGAAGTCTCTTAGCCATATAAACTCATTTGTCTTTACATTTTCCCTCTTTCATTCAAGGTCTTTATCCAGTTGCATTGCTAGTTGGTGCTTGGTAATAATCCCTTGGTGCCAGGGAGGCTCACCCCAGGAGTCATGTCCCACGCTGGGGGGAAGTAATGCATTTATATGCTGAGTTTGGCTTAGAAGGAGGCCACATTTGAGTAACAAGGAGGCTCTCAGGAGGCAACTCTTAGGCACCCCACAAGCAAAGTTTCAATTTCAAGAGCAAAGGCTCATAAGCTTAGTCATCAATATCAAGGGCAATGGGTATCACTTTAAACCACTAAATTTCTGGTAATTTGTTAAAGCAACTAAAGACAACTAAGTTGGTGGATTATGCAATAATCCAGGTAAAAATTGATGGTGACTTGGACCATGGTAGTAGTACTGTAAACAATAACAGATGGGTAGAGTCTGGAAGAATTGCCATGGATTTGGTATGAGGTGTGTGAGAAAAATAGGCATCAAGACACATTCTGACCTTAACAAGTGGAAAGATGCCATTTGTCAAGATGGTTTGGTAGATTGAATTATGCATCCCAATTTAGATAGGTTCCTAATCTAATCTTCATTCCTGTGGGGGATGAACCCATTGAAATAAGACCTCTTGAAGATGTTATTTTTAGTAAAGATATGGCCCAACTGAATGAGGGTGGGTCTTAATCTGGATAACTGGAGCCCTTTATAAGCAGAAGAAATTCAGATATAGTCAAAGAAAGCCACAGAAGGAGCTAGAAGCCAGAAATGAGTGGGAACCTGGAAGAGAAGATATCACCTCATGATGAGAAAGCCAAGAAATGCACTGATTGCCAGCCAGCAGGAATACCACTTACCCCAGGAGGAAGCAAGCCTTCTAGCCACCACCTTCATTAAGACTTCCGTCCTCTGAAAGAATTCCCATTGTTTAAGCCAACCCATTGTGTGGCATTTGTCATAGCAAATGGATAAACTAAGACAGATGGGAAAAATAGTAGTAACAAGTTTGGAAATAAAGTTTAGGAGTTCTGTTCTGGATGTGTTAGATTTAAGAGGTCAAGTGGAGATGTCAAGAGTTTATGGCCACTATATAGATATAATTTGGGGGACATCAGCATATAGTCAGTGTTTAAAGTCATGATACTGGGTATCACCTACAAAATAAGAATTAGATTTTAAAAAATTAAAAGAGCAATGGCATCAAATTGATCTGGATTCAAATGCAGAAACTGAATTTTACTTAGGGACATGACTTAACTGCTGTGATCCAAATTTCCCTATATGTAAAATGTGGTTGATAAATAAAGTCCATCCTTGTCCATCTGCAATTCCAAAATTGAAAAAGATCTGAAAACTGAAATTTCGTTTCCATAACTTATTTGACAATACACCTGATCAATAAATATCAATTAAGTCAAGGTGGTTGATAATGTTGTTTAAATCTTCTATTTCTTTGCTGATTCTTTTTTTTTTTTTTTAGTCTCACAGTTTGATTCATTGTTGAGGAAATGGAGTTAAAATCTCTAGCTATGATTGTGGAATTGATGATTTCATCTTTCAGTTCTGTCAATTTTTGTGTTAATTAATTTGAAGGTCTTTTTTATTAGATGCATACACATTTAGGATTGTTAGGTCTTCCCTTTGTTATTTAGAAATGCTCCTTGTTATCTCAAATAAATCTCTTTACCTTGATGTATTTATATCTGATGTTAATATAGTCACATCAGTCTTGTTATGCTTAATGTTGGCATGGTATATATTTGTTTATCTATTTACTCTCAACCTATGTGCATCTTTATATTTAAATCATGTCTCTTGCATACAAAATATATTTGGGTCTCACTTTTTTCCCCATCTGACAATCTCTGCATTTTAATTGGAGCATTCAGATCACTTAAATTTAATGTAATTATGTATACTTTGGTCTAGGTCTTCCATTTTACTATTTGTTTTCTGTTTGTTTCCCTTTTATTTTTGTTCATTTGTTCTTCTGTTCCTGCTTTCTGCCACGTTTTTGATTAATTGTTTACTTTGTTAGAATTCCATTTTAATTCATCTATTGGCTTTTAAGGTATAAAATTTTTCATTTTTAGGGGTCATCATAAGGATTAAAATATAACTCCATAAGAAAAGTTATAATTTTTGCTTTAAATGGTTGCATGTATTTACAGAAATTAAAGCAAAAGTAGTCATATACCCCCACATTTTTTGTGCTCTTTGTTCTTTCCTAATTATCCAAGTTTCTTATGGTTTCACTTCAGTCACAAGATATTCCTTAAACATTTCTTGCAGTGAATGTCTTCCAGTAAAAATAAATAAATAAATAAACTACTCGACTATTACCAGAAGAAACTCCATAAAACCTGATCTAATCTGAAATTCATTTGGTAGCAAGCCTAGCCTGAACACATATGGGCCTTTCTATAGTCTTTACTTATCACACTTAGCGACTAGTCATATATACATTGCTAAAGAAATATTAATAGATTTAATTATGGGACACTGCCTTAGACCCTGATGGGGACATTTTTAATTCATCAGTACATGCACTGAATTATCCTTTAAAAATAGGAAATATTAAGAATTCTCAAATTTATCTTGTATCCCAGGTATTCAGATAAGTGATTGAGAAGTTTTATCTACTTCATAGACTGCTTTAGGGAGAAAATAAGTGATACATATAAAAAGAGGAAATAGCCTAGTGCCTAATTCATTTGAGGTACACAATAAATCATAATGTCCTTACTCCATTTGAAACTGATCAGGGAGGCAGTGGCATCAGTTGGAACCAGGCAAATGGAGCCATACTTATAGTCCTTCCTATCAAATGACAATGCTTATTTTTTTTGGCAAACTATCCAATCTCAATAATTTCAGTAACTGTAGAGTCTTAGATTCTCAACTTTTGGTTTTGTGCCTCTGCTTTGTGGCTGTTCTGGCTATTACTGGATTTCCCACCAGCATATAAACAATAAGTTGGATGTTATTGCTAGTGCATACAGAATAAAGGATGAAAAGTGAGAGAGGGGAATGAGAAAGAAAAGGTTGGTAACTCTATTTTTAATCTACTACAATAGTCATAAAAATATTTAACATTTACTGGATATTTCTTATTTGGTAAACTCTGGAGTAAAATTATAATGTGCCTATATTTTTCACCACAACCACATAAGGAAGATATCACTGTTATATACAATTGATATGAATTAACTAAGCCTTGGAGACGTTAGTGACTTCACAAATTACACAGCGAGGCATTCAGCTGGGATTCAAACTCAGGCAATCTAACTCCAGAGCCTACTCTTATTCCTTACCCTGTGATGTAGGTATTATACCCCCTCATTAGTAGACCACATATGATTACCCTTATTATCATAAGATGAGGACACTGAAGCTTGGAGTGATTCAGTGATTTGGCCAAATTCACAAGCCTAGGAAGTGGTGATGCTGGATTCAATGAGAATGTTACTAAAGGCCATGTTCTCCCTACTGTACAATCTGTGATACAAAACTCTAATGATGGCAGAAGGGGGGGGAAATATTAATTATTCAGCAGATACTATGATTTGAGGTGGAACAAGCCTTCAGAAATATCAATAGACTATACATTATTAATCAATTTATCAAAGTCAAAAATTTAAATATTTAAACATCTCTATTAAAACACAGGTAAGCAAATACCACAGTCACTAAAACTTTTGATGCCCGATTAAATTTCCACCCACCACTAATGAAATATGACTTCAATCAATCTGGCTTTAAAATTGTTCTATAGAAAAACAGGTTGGGGGTCTCTAGAGAACAGAAATGATGGGCAGGGAGGCAAGCACAGGTTACTGATTAGCAATCCAAAAAACTGCTTCCTCCGACTGTTAAATCATCTTTTAATATCCAAACATTTCATTCAAGGCAAAATTTAATTCTTGGCAATAATATTTCAAAATAAATGTTGGCCTTTTTTTTTCTTATAAGAGTCATACATGTTTATTATAGGTTTTTAAAGCAGAGATAATATTTTGACAATACTGGTACCCATAGATAACCATTCTTGACCATCAAATACATTTGGAGATTTGCTTGGACCTCAGCAATTGGCTTTTATAGGAGAGAGAAGGAAAAGTTATCTGGAATTTGTAGGGCAAAGATTGGGGCAGTGATGTAGAAATAGAGTTTGACCTCCAAGGAAAGTGGTAAGCAATCCAAATTATTGTGTGTAAAGTTTATACTCAAAGGCCAATGGAATAGCCAGGTCAGAATCACCAAAGATTCTAGACAGAGAATTAAAGCCAAGTAAATGGAGCTTTCTGCATAAGTGTTCACCTAGATTACAACATGATCCCTGGCAGCATCTGGGAAATATTGGGATTTTTTTAAAAAAATTTTTAAAGAATCTTTAGATTACATAAATGATACATTGAAAATATAGGGGGATTTCCATATACCCCATCCCCTTCCACTTCTATACTTTTCCACATTAACAACATCTTTCATTAGTGTGGTACATTTGTTGCAATTGATGAACACATATTTAAGCATTTCTACTAACCATGGTCTATAGTTTACATTATAGTTTACACTTTGCCTCGCACATTTTATAGGTATAATGGCCTGTATCCGTCATTGTAATGTCATTCAGAACAATTCCAATGTCCCAAAATGACCCATGTTACACCTATTCTTGCCTCCCCCTCCCCTCAGAACCTCTGGTGACCAATGCCTTTCTATCAATGTTACAAGATCTTCCATTGCTAGAATAATAATAAGCCTACTTTTGTCCATAGTTGCATTCCTCCCTTATGTTTGTTCATTCCTCAATCTTGAGGATTTTAGGATGGTGATGCCAGTCTGTTTCTGATTGAAAGGGTGTTTAGATCCCATAGGGCAGATGGATGGAAATGTCTTGCTTGCCATTGTAGATACTCTCTGTTTTTTGGAATGGGCATTGTCCATCATCATCATTTTGTTAGTTGTCCTGAGTAAGTCCAATGAAATGGAGAGTAGATGTTTCAACACTGCTGAGATTCAGGGCTCAAAAGGCATATGAACAGACTGAATATTTAAGTCTCTGGTACATATATTTAATGAGTATAGTGATAATTATAGGTTCAAATAAAAGAGGCAGAAGTGCCATGAATAGGGAAATTATAAATGAGTCTAACTCTGTTACATTGGGGAACAGATATTCCAAGGTAAGGCCCACTGGCAGGGTGCCGAATTCCTGAGATTGCCTGCCCTGCTTATAGTGTCTAGATGTCTCTAGAGCTCTCAGGAGCACTCCTGCTTGAGGCACTGTTTACTGTGGCAGTCAATGAGATCCTGCTGAGATGTGCATAAGTGTAACCTCTGGAATGAACTCCTGGCTCACTTTGAAATCTCTTAGTCATAAAAACTCAGGTGTATTTAATATTTCCCCCTTTTGGTCAAGGTCTTTTTCCAGATGCATTGCTAGTTGGCACTCGGTAATAATCCCTCAGTGCTAGGGAGGCTCACCCCTGGGAGTCATATCCCATGCCAGGAGAAATGTAATGCATTTATATGCTGAATTTGGCTTAGAGAGAGGCCACATTTGAGCAACAGGAGACTTTCAGGAGGTAACCCTTAAGCAATATATAATAATAAGCTAAGTTTCAGTTTCACAAGAAAAGGTTCATAAGTACAATCATCAATAGCAAGGGCCTGGAGTAATGGTCTGTCTTCCTTCACTAGGCACTGCCCATGTACTCAGGGGATTCTTGCTACTCTATTAGAGAATGTAGCAGAACTCCCCAGGATGGGAATTCAATATTCTTTCGGTTATTGTATGGTTCTCCACTCACAGAGAAAACACCCCACTGTCACTTGAACAAACTCATATTCCATAAAACCATGTACCCGTTGCACCTCCCCACAAATCCCCCCATCACCGAAAGCCCACACCAATGCTCCTCCCCTGCCACAGTTGTGACCCTTCTGCAATCCAAAACCTCCCCAAAAACAAAGCCAAAAAATAAATGAATAAAAATAATAAAAATAACAATAATTTTAAAATATATAAAAATAAAAAATAAATTTAAAAATTTTTTTTCAATGTCTTTCATCACCATAAGCTATGTACAGCAAAAATTTCTCCTGTATGTTCCCCTAGTGTCTTATTTTTTCACTTTATTTTCAAAGACACTTTAGGTTCCAGAAAAGCCATAGAAAACATACGAGATTCCCCTATATCCCAACCCCTTCCCTTCTTACATTATCCCTATAGATAACATCTTACATTACATGCATTTATTGCAATTGATGAACAAATATTGAAGCATTGCTATTAACCATGGTCAAAGGTTTACTTTATCAATTACATTTTGCACCATGTGCTTTTATAAGTTTTGAAAAAAATTTATAATGGCCTATATCTGTCATTGCAAGATCATGCAGAACAATTCCAATGGTCCAAAAAATGCCCTATATTCCATATATTCTATTCTTCCATCTTCCTCCCCTCAGGACCTATGGTAACCACAAAGTTTCAATTTTTGAAGAATAACATTCATAGTTACATGCATTAATAATGTGGGTTTGACATATTGGTCTGTTTTCTTTTATTAGGCACTGCTTACGTTCT
>JAQZBX010081576.1:0-13643 GCA_029593785.1 Cabassous unicinctus | reverse complement strand
CATTTGTATATATTTATGCATTTGCTACTACGAAAAACAACTTTAGAAGGCATGGTCTTTCATTTTATAAATTTTACTGTGTTTTATAATAATTTTGAGATTTTAGTGGGTCAATACCTAACATCCCTTTCTTTGCTACCTGAGATCTGACCCAATTGGGAGCTAGAACCAAGAGTCAGACAGATGGAGGTCACAGTATCACTCTTAGTACTGATAAGTTAGAGAACGTGGCTTTAGTTTCTAAACCAAAAAGTCTTGTAACTTTACACCTCAGCAGTAAACAGGACATATCCAACCAGGTCCTGTCAATGCAGGGCCACTGCAGGTCTTCCCTGGAGTGGCAGGCTCCAGGGAGTGGGGCAGAGCGTGGACAGGGTGGTCTGATAAGACAACGTAGAAGCTCTGAGCCCTGTATGCCCAGTCTTTTCTCCTCCCGTGGGCAGGAGTGATGGTGAGTTAGAGAGAAGCCAGCAGTGTTAATCCAAAATTCCTCCACATGGAATTTAGAGGCCTGGAGGAAAGGAGATCCCTGCAAAAGTAAAAATCGTCCTATTTCTACAGTGATCCCACTTACCTGCTTAGAATCATAGTTTGCAGAAGGAATAGGGTCCTAAAGACTGAAAAAGACAGACATCTGAGAGGAAGACAAATATGGCACTTTGTGAGCATAAGCAAAATTTATCTCTTTTCAAGGCCAAAATATATGCCATTTTTATCTCACTAATTTGAAATGATGGTCTTTGCATTCTTGGTTTAGATACTGACCATATTTCCTTTATTGCTGTAATCACCTTAAAATTAAAATGACTTACTTTTATTTTCAGAAGTTGATCTTGCAGTTTTCAGTAATAATATATTTGGTAACATTTGCTACCTTCTTACCTAGATTGTGAAAGAGATAGCTTAGATTTTGTCTCATTCACAAAAAGGTATTTGTCATATTCATGATGTTTTTTCTTCTTAAACTCGGAAGCTTCACTTTCCTTTTCATGTCTTCCCATATGAAACAAAAAGAACCTAGAATATAGAATGATTTTTCCCCCAGTACTGGGATTCCAATTCTTGGTTGTTGGTAGGTCAGGTCAACAAGGGCTGATGAGAGCCTGGGGCTTAGGGGCCAGTGTGTGTCCTTTTCTGCCACCATGGGAGAGGCAGGAGAGGGAGGATGGAGCCTTCATGGGAAAGAGAAGCAGAACCAAGGGATGGATAGAGAAGGGAGCCAGAAATACCACTGCACTTCTAGACCTAGTCATATGTTAAGATAGTAAATCAACTGCCTCCTTGACTTTCTGGTTTTGTGAGCTAATATAGGACCTTTGTCACTTAGATGAATTTGAGTTGTTCCCTCTTACTAGCTATGTGAGCTGTGAGGGTGAAGTGAGCTGCATGAACTGCGGGGGGGTGGGGAGGGGATGTGAGCTGCCCAGGTAAGGTGTCCTTGGGTTCCAGTTTGTTAATCAGCAAGCAGGATGTTGGTATAAGTTTGTGGCCATCTGATGAAAATTAGCAGACTTTGCTGGCACCAGCCTGATTTGTTTGTTACAGCTCCTTTTATTGAGCAGGGGCAGGGGTCTTTGTCAGCCCTGCAAAGGATTATTGGTATGTCAGCCTCCTTCAGTCAGCAACTCATTCTTCTTTGTAATCCCCTGGAAAAAATGGAAGCTCAAGCAAATCAAGATGGTTAGTAAAATTATTTATCATTCCAATTTTACACCTCTTTCTTTTAAAAATATAATCTTAGTTGAATGTGGACAAATTTCTTGCAGGAGTGCTTCCTTTAATATGAGGTAAAGTAGGCAAGATTAGTAGTAAAGAGGTAGAAATAAGTGTTGATGAATCAGGAAAATAATCTTGCCCATCATATTGCATCTACTTTTGAAGACAGTAGCTTCTGGAGGATTCCTAAAAATCCTCAGTTTAAGTTATGTGGAAGGAATGGATGTCCAGTAATTAGGAGGATGTGATGAATATAATTTAAGTTGGGAAAAATACAGTCCTAATTGCATGGTGACAAATTTCATACAGGAACGCTTCATCTAGCATGAAGTAAAGATCGTGCCTATAATTTCTTCTTTCTTTAGGTTTTCAATCTTAATTTTATGTGTGCAATTGCTCAAATAAAACAAGCCACCCCCATAGGAGAGAGCAACAGTGTGCTTGTCCAGCATAATATAACTAAAAGACTCTTGGTAAATAATTCTTTAAAGAAATTACAGACTAATGAAATGCAGCTTTATCTACAGAACATATTAGTTGTTTCTATACCCAGCTATGCATCAGATCATCTAAGGAACTTTTACTAACACTGATTATTGGGCCCCACCCCAGACCTATTGATAAGAATTTTTGGAGTAGAGCCTGGGAACCTGAATATTTAAAAAGCTTTCCAGATAATTAAGTTTGGGATCTTTTTCTTGTACCAGCTGTCTTGGTAGGAAGAAAGCTCTGACACATGGCCTGGGAGTGGATGCTTAGAGACTTTCTGCTCTCTAAGCTCCTTTTCATTGTGTAGTTGGCCTTTTCATTGTGTAGCTGGCCTCTGAGATATTTGTCAAATCCTTTCCAATCTACATTTAGGCTTTGCTACAATATTCATTATTTTTGCCTTAAAATTTTAAACAGTAACTATGTATTATTTTAAAAGAATACAGAGCACAGCGTCAGAACAGGACTAGGTAAGGTTGACTAGGAGCTATCTCACCTGAGATAATCTAGTAGGACTAAGAAAAGTATCAGTCCCAGAATCCAGAGTGGGAAAGAGCTTATGTATGTTTTTAAGTGATCTCAGCTGGAATGTGCAGTATGGGTAATGGAGGTTGAGATGTTAAGAAGGCAAGAAAACCATTAAATTCAAGCAAAAAGAAAAGCCCTTGGCAATCCATAAGCACAACCACACTTGGTATGGATTCAGTGGTAATTCTATTAATATCCAAAGGGAGTATCTAAGAATCTTTTGATTCTATCTCCCTCCATCTTCAAAACCACTTGTGGATGTCCTATGCTAGTGATCCAAAGACAAAGATACCTTTGGCTGAATGTATTATCCATCAAAAGAAACAGAAACATCCTTTGAACCAAGACTCACTCAAATGAAACAACATTGTTGTCAACAAGTCATTGTTTGACCAGAAGAGTGATCCCCTTCCATCCAAAATGCTGATGGCATAGAAACATAGTTTGTTCAATAGTATATGAATATACCACAATGCAGCATAAATAGTGTGTAGTTACTTTAAGCACATTTTAAACAAAAGTCAAAACTTGTCCTGAGGACCATTCTACCATCTTTTTAAAATAAAAATAAAATATATCTTTATTTTAACTTCCAGATGATACAGAAATTACATATTTCAGAGTTTATTGATGCCACAGAATAATGTAAATCAGGGCTTATGATTAAAGCAGAAACTCAGATGAATTAGCAGTATCCATAATCAATGATGAATTTGTATGTTTTGTGTGCACACATGTTTTTGTCATACTAACAATCTAATCTTTCTGGAAATGTTTTCTTTCTAGTCTAGACCACTAGATAATTTCTTGGGAGCTGGCTAGGAATCCAAATGAGAGTATTTCTGGGCTATGGAGGGTAGGTTTGGGACTGACTTTTATAGCCTTTTGCATCATAACTGTTGTGGCTTTGTAATGTATCAACTTGGATAGGCTGGACTATATTTCTCCTTGTTCCCTTTACTGTATGTTTCCTGTTATGGTAGACCACATGAGGGATTCCTTGTATGAGAACTGAAAGGCAAAAGTGAAACAAAAAGATACAAAAAACAATTTTGTATCTCACAAACATTGTCACTTATCTGCTGGAATTACAACTCCTTCTCCTTCCCCTCAACCCTCTGCCTCCTTGGCCTAGACATGTGTGCTTACTTCCATGCAAAGGGCTCCTGATTTCTGTGGGACACCCACACCATCAAGGTCAGAGGCAATGGAAACTTCTGTGTATTCCAGTGTGATCTCGTGTGCCAGTCCATGTGACTTCTAGCTCATTCTTGCTTTCTCCTGTTTTACATTCATCTTCCCTTCCTTGTTGTCTGCTCTGAGGACTACAAACCCCAGCATCAGATATGGAGACAAATGCCTTAAAAAAACTTCTTAAGAGCACATACAATCATGTAAGGTCAGATCTCTGTAACAAATCTACATCTAAATCTATAGCTATAGTTGTAGATGATAAAGTATAGCTCCATCTGTTTATCTACCTATCTGTCTATTCTCTAGTGGTTCTAGATCTCTGATTGAACTCTTGATACAATAATCATAGGATTTCCATAATTTCCCAGGTCAAGCCTGATCAAGCCAGACTTGTATTAGAACACACACACACACACACACACGTTAATTCTTTTGAGAAAGCCTTTAGTGGAGATAAAGACCTTGAGGACTTAATGCTACATGTTCTCTTTCACCTTGTTGGATGAGGAGTGAGGACACTTTAATTCATTGCGTTAACCTTCATATATATAATTAATATAAAAATCCTATTTGGAAAAGTATTAAACTGAACAATTTTAGCATTTATCCAATAATCCAACTTCTGTGAATCTATGCTATAGGAGAAAAAAATCATCACCCAATATTACCCTAAAACCAAAGAGAAACGAAGACATTACAAGAAAGGAATACTACAGACCAATATTTCTCATGAAGATGGATACAAAAATTCTCAACAACATGTTAGCAAATTCAATCAACAATGTATTAAAAGAATTATACACCATCACCAAATGGGATAAATCCAGGTATGCAAGGCTATTTCAACATTCAAAATCCAAATAATATAATCCATCACAACAATAAGCTAAAGAAGAATAATCATATGATCATATCAATAGATACATAAACAGCATTTGACAAAAGCCAATACGCATACAGAATAAAAACTCTCAGCAAACTAGTAATAGAGGAGAACTGCCTCAACTTGATAAAGAACTTATACGAAAAACTACAGCTAACAGCATAATTAATGGTGAGAAACTAGATTTTTTTCCCTCTAAGATCTAGAACAAGACAAGGATATTCCCTTTGAATTGGAGGGGCAGATGTGGCTCAAATGGTTGGGTGTCCGTCTCCCATATGGAGGGACCTGGGTTCGATCCCCAGGACCTCCCGGTAAAATAAAAATTAAAAAAATTTTTTTTTAAATTGACATATGTCTTAAAAAAAAATTGTATTGGAATTCATAGCTAAATGCAACAAAGCAATTAAAGGAAATAAAAGGTACAGAGAGTGGGAAGGAAGAAATAAAACTTTGCAGATACATGATTGTTATGGAGAAAATCCCAAACAACTGACCAAAAAAATCCTGGAACTAATAAGTGATCATGACAAAATTGCAGAATGCAAGGTTCATATACAAAAGTCAGTTGCTTTCCTATATATGAGCAATAAACAATTGGAATTTGAAATTAAAATCACAACATTTATATTACCACCAAAAAATTAAATGAATCCCAGAAAAATCATGTTCTTAGAACTAATCCATCGCTGTGGGTGTGGAACCCTTTGATTGCATTAGATTCATTTAGGGGAATATTTTATTAGATTGCTTTAGGGGCTTTGATTGGATTATGTCAATGAAGCATGACCCAGGTTGGGTCTCTGTCCTCTTGCCGGAGTCTTATATAAGTGGAGAACTGAAAGCATAAACACTGAGAGAAAGAGAAGAGCTGACATTTTTTACTCTGCCATGTGAGAGATGACTCCAGAATCTTCTACAGCCGCAGAAAGACAGAGAAACCTTGAGTGGCTGAGAGAGAGAGACCGGAGGCTGGAATCAGCAAAGCAGCCTGAAGCTGAAAAAACAAGGACTGGGAAGAGATAAGTCATATGCTTGATTGTCCACAGCTGAGCTCAAGGAGACAGTAAGCCCGGAGGAGAAACATGAGATAGACTGCCATTTTGCTTTGCTACATGGCAGGAGTCCAGGAGAGCCTTCAGTTGCAATTCGGTCAGATGGCATCTCTGATGATGCCTTGATTTGGACATTTTTATAGCCTTGGAACTGTGAGATTTTCCCCTCATAAATCCCTCGTGTAAAAACCAATCCATTTCTGGTATTTTGCTCCCAGCAGCTTTAGCAAACTAAAACAGGTATAAATCAAACAAAATATGTACAAGATCTGTGTGAGGAAACCTACAAAACTTTAATCAAAGAAATAAAAGAAGATCTAAATAAATGGAGAGACATTTCTTGCTCATGGATAGGAAGACTCAATATTGTTAAGATGTCAGTTCTTCCCAACTTGATCTATAGATTCAGTGCAATCCCAATCAGGATCCCAGGATGTTATTTAGTGGATATCAACAAATTGGTTCTAAAGTTCATATGGAAAGGCAAAAGATTCAGAACAGTGATGAAGAAGAAATTTGGAGGACTGACACTACCCAACTTCAGGACTTTCTATAAATCAACAGCATCAAGTGTACCATTGGCAAAAGAATAGACAAATAGATTCAGTGGAACAAAAGATAAAAGCAAGATAGAGACCCATACATATATAGTCAATTGATCTTTGACTAAGAAGCAAAGATAATTCAATGGAGAAAGGATAGCCTTTTCAACAAATGGTGCTGGAACAACTGAATATACACATGCAAAAAGGAAAAAAAAAAAGAGAAGAAAAAGAAGAAGAATCTAGACACAGTCTTTACAACTTTCACAAAAATTAACTCAAAATGAATCATAGCCTAAATGTAAAATGCAATCTATGAAACTTCTAGAATGTAACATAGGAAAGAGTCTAGGTGACATTGGGTTTGGTGGTGATTTTTTAGACACAACTCATACATATAATCCATGAAAAAAATGGACACATTGGAATTCATTACAATAAAAAACTTTTGCTTTGTGAAAGACACTGTTAAGAGAATGAAAAGGCAAGCCATAGACTGGGAGAAAATATTTACAAAACACATATCTGATAAAGGACATGTATCCAAAATATACAAAGAACAACAATAAGAAAACAAACAATCCAATTAGAAAAATTGGTAAAAAATCTGAACAGATACCTCATCAAAGAAGAAATACAGTTGGCAAGTAAGTATATGAAAAGATGGTCAATATCATATGTCATTAGCAAATTGCAAATTAAAAGAACAATGAGATTCTTCTACATACCTATTAGAATGGCTAAATTTAAAATGCTGACAACACCAAATATTGGTGTGGATGTGGAGCAACAGAAACACTCATTCATTGCTGGTGGGAATGCAAAATGGTATAGCCACTTGGAAGACATTTTGGCAGTTTCTTACAAAGTTAAAGGTAGTCTTACTGTGTGGTCTAGGAATCATTCACCTTGGTATTTACCAAAAATAAGTTGGAAACCTGCACACAAGTGTTTATAGCAACTTTATTTATAATTGCCAAAACTTGGCAGCAACCAGGTTGTCCTTCAGTAGATGAATGGATAAACAAACTGTGAATATTATTAAGCAATAAAAACAAATGAGCTATCCAAGCCACACACACACAAAGACATGGAGAAACCTAAAATGCATATTGCTAAATGAAAGAAGCCACTCTGAAAAGACTGCATTCTATAGGATTCCAACTATATGACATTCTGGAAAAGGCAAAGCTATAGAAAGAGTTAAAAGATTAGTCATTAGTGGTTGCCAGGGAATTGCGGGTGGGGAGATGGTGGGAGAAGGGATGAATACACATAACACGGGAGTTTCAGGACAGTGGAACTATTCTATATCATAGTGCAATGGTGGACATAAGGCATTACGCATTTGTCAAAACCCAAAGAATATACACAGAAAGAGTGAACTCCAATGCAATATCAATACTAGTTCATCAACTATAACAAATGTACTATCACAATAATGTAAGATGTTAATAATAGGGAAAATTGTTCTGGGTGATGGAAACTCTTTGTACATTCTGCTCAATTTTTCAGTAAACCTAAAACTGCTCTAAAAGATGAAGTCTATTAAATTTTTTATAAAGGTTATTCTTTTTATTTATATATATACATGCAAAGAAAAAATTAGATACATATATAATATGTTAATTAGCCATGTTTATCTTCTGCTATTAGTATTATGGAAACTTTTTAATTTATATTGTTGACTTTTCTGTTCATTCTGAATTTTTTTACTAGTATGCAATGTTTTTACATGGAAAATTAAATGCAGTTTAATCCAACTTAGAAAAAAATCAATTTAATTGATTTCCTCTTCAAATTATCCCAGTTCTAATCAGAGGAGTTAGAAAAAAATGGAATGTTTCTGGACAGGAGGAACTAAATCATCAGTTAAATTACTAAGCCAAAACAAATTTTTTTCTAGAGTAAGCTTTTCTATCTTATTTTCTCTTTCTCCTTTTCCTTATCCCTTATGGCATATGGGTTGGGCATATTCTACTATTCATTAGCAGTTCCTTTACCCCACTTTGTCATTTCTTATTTTGCCAACAATTGTAGAAGAACCAGTTTTCCTTAAGACTCAAATATGGTAATAAGTGATCTTCATCTTCTCCAAAAACTTATTAAAAGTGTATTTTAATATGAAAAGGAATTTAGAGATAATCTGGCTCAATTATTTTTATTAAAAATTTAAAATATTATATACTTTTCACATAATTTTGAATCACAGAGGATAATATAATACTTTTGTACCTGACTACTCTTTTTGACAAATATGAACTTTTTGTCATAAATACTTTAGATAATTTTCTATGAATAAAAGGCAGCAGATGCTATAAAAAACTCCCCATGTCAGGCATCTCCCACACTCCTCAGAGGTAACCATTGCCTGAAATTTATGTGTACCACTCTTATAAATGTTTTATTTTATAACTTCTTCTGTCTATATCTATTAATATATAGTATTGTTTTGTTTGCTTTCAAACTTTAGATAAATTTGTATTACATTAAATGTGTCATTTTGCAAATCATTTAAAATATTTTTTAGATTCATCCATATTAATATGTGCTGCTCTAGTTTATTCATCTCAATTGCTATATAGTGTTTCACTGTGTAAATATACAACTATTTATTTATGCACTGTCCATTTATCTTACTGATGGGCATTTATGTTTCCAGTTTTTTTGTTATTATTCAGAATGTTTATATTAATAATAATAATAAACAGCTAGAACTATGGGCAGGCACTGCGCCACTCTAAGCACTTTTCATATATTAATTCAAGCTTCTCAATGATTCTCTAAGACGGCCATATTTTAAAGGTGAAAAAATTGAGTCACAGAGTGGTCAAATAACTCGTTCAGGGTCACCCTGATAGAAAGTGGTGGAGCTGGGATTCTAATCCAGATAAAATAAGACTCCAGACTTCATTCTCTTAACCACTAAACTCTACAGGCTCTCAATGCTACAACAAGCAATTTGAGCCGGTGGCATTGCACATAAGTGGGAAATTTTTTCTAGGGAAGTGTTTTACAAATTGTGTGTTGCAACTCATTATTGACTTGAAACCAGAATTTCTTTTTTAAAAAAGGAAATAGAATAGAAAATACCAGAGAGTGCCACATATAATAAGCATAAATATTGTTCTGTGAAAGTTTTGTTTTACTTACCTATGTGCATATGCTTGTTTAGACTTACAGTATAACGTGCACTTCTTACTGTAAGTCGTGGTCAGAAATATTTCTAGAGTATATGATTTGAAATGAAATTGTTGAGTTGAAGGAAACATTGTCTTCAACTTTACTACTTATTGTCATATTGTTCTCCAAACTGGTTGTTATAATTTATACTCCCATTTGCAGGTTATGGGAGTTCCTTTGCTCCATATTCTCACCAATTCTTGGGAAGGAGGCAAAACACCTTCCCAAGCTGATAACTGTGAAATGGCATTTTGTAGTTTTAACTTGTGTTTATCCTTCTAATTTTCAGTGGTGTTGAGCATATTTTTCCTACATATTTATTGAGTATATGGGCTTCTTCTTTTGTTAATTGTTTGTTCAAATACTGTGCCCATTTTTAGTGGGTGGTTTGTTTTTTCCTTAAGAGTTTGTGGGAATTCCTTAAACAAAATACTAATCATCTGAAAGCTATATGTGTGACAAATACATTTTCCTAGTCTACAAATTGTCTCTTCACTTTGGTTATGGTATGTTTGTTTAATGAGAGTTTTATATTTTATTGAATCTTAAATGAATCATTGTTTCCCTTTAGTTTTTATAGTTTTTACATTTTGTTTAAGAAGTCCTTCCTTAAATATTAAAATTTTGCTTTCCATTTTAGGTCTTTACTCTTGTCAGAATTTATATTTAATATATTGAGAGTTAGGAATCTAATTTTATTTATTCATAAGGATAACCAGTTTCCCCAACACCATTGGACTTATGCATCCTTTCCCTACTGATCTAGTATGCTAACCCTGCACATGCATGGGTCCATCTTTTTCTGGCTCTCTATTCTCTTTGGTTGTTTTTTTAATGTCTATTTATACTAGTTCTATGCTATTCTTTCTGTTTGTAAAAATCCTGATATCTGTTATAGAAATTCCTCTCTTCATTTTTCTTGAAAATTAACTTGAACTTTCAGCCCTTCCATATAAATTTTAGGATCATCTTATCAATGTACCATAGAGAAAATAAAACCTATTATGATTTTGGTTGAAACTTCCTTGAATTTAGAGATTAATTTGATAAGAATTGACATCTTTGTGATAATGTGGATTTTGTGAAATATAGGCTTTCATATTTGCCCCCACCCCTACCCCAGATTAGTCTCCTTATGAAACTTTTTTCAGATTATATCCATTCTCTACTCAAAGCCTCTAATATCTTCCTAACTTATTGTGAATAAAAGCCAAAGTCCTTAAAATGACCTGAGGCACCCTATATGATTTGGCCTTCTACTTTCTCACTGACCTCATCTCTCACCCACACGCATTCCACTTCTTTCTGCTATTCTTTAAAAGTACTAAGCATGTTCTGTTGAGCTTTTTGCTCCCTCTCCCTGGGAAGCTGTGCCCCCAGATATCCCCACAGCTTGCTCCCTCCCTTTAGCTCTCTGCTCCAATGCTGCCTCATTAGTGAAGCCTTAACTCATCACCCTACGTAAAACAATGCCTCCTCTTATAGTCCTACATTTCTCCTCAGCACTCATCACAACTTAACAGTATATTTGTTTACATTTCATTGCCTGTCTCTCCCCTTAAGAATTGAAGCCTGAAAAAATGACTGGCATAGAATAGGTACACAATATTCGTTTTATGAATTAATGAATGAATCCCTCCCCCATTTATTTAGGTCTTTTATGTTCTCAAGAATATTTTGCATTTTTTCCACAAAGATTTTGCACAGTTTTGTTAGATTTATTCCTAGATATTTTATAGCTTTTATTGCTATTGCAATGTTATTTTTTTTTTTCTTTTTCCCCTCTTACATTTTCTAATTAGTTATTGCTGGTCTTTAAGAATGCTATTAGTTTTAGAATGTTTTTAACAACTGGGCTGACCTCTTTAATTAGCTTTAATACATTGTCTCTAGGTTCTCTTATATTTTCTTGAAAGATGAAATAAATGGTCTGCACATAATGGCAATTTTTATTGTAATCCTTAAAACTTTTTATTTTCTCATCTTTAAAAAATTAAAAAAAAATTTTTTTTATGAGCGAGGCCCTCTACTACAAGTGGAATAGTGTCTGTGGTAGCTGACGTCCCTGCCTAGTTCCTAATCCTTCATTCTATAAATGAGGAAGAGGAGGCCCAGGGACTTAGATGATGTGATGAACATGGCACAGTTGGCTATTGGTAGATGCTGTACCAGAGCCCAAATTTCCTAGAGGTCTTGCTACCTCACATGCTAATATAAAAACAGCACTTTGTAATAAAAGCCTTTGAGATTTGTAACTAGAAAATCACTATCTGATAAATGCATAAGCTAATACAATGACCTTGTGCAAAGTTATTTAACGTTTGAGCCTCCTGTGTAAAATGAGATATACACTAAATAGAGCTTAATAAAGGAGTACATATAGTATAAAATGCTTAGAATAGGGGCCAGCATAGTATGTGTTGAGTATATCACATTTCCCCATCCTTCAGATTATTTATTTATGAGTTTCCATTTATATGTCATTTATGAGACAAGTTTTTTAACCATTTCTTTGGGACTTCTCCATTTCTATCATGCTACCCAGATATATTTAAATGACTGGTTGAATGTGAACCAAATTATCACCTATATAGATGCAATTATCTTTAACTGTGACTGTCTTTCTCTCTTATTCCCCACTCCACACTCCCTCTACTCTACACACATACATACAGCCATCATCAATTCAGTGATAATGTGATATTCTTGTGAATTTCCCAGGCTGAAAATTATTCACAAGTTACTGGGATTTAGAAGTATATTAGGTATACATAAGGCTGTTCAAGGTCACCTTTGACTCCTTTAGGCTCAGAATATTAAATAAACTTTGACGGAAGAAGACTTTTCTAATACTGTGCTATATCATCAGCAATGAACTTTGTTTTTACTTATGCAGAGCCAATGGGATTCTTCTATACCTTTCTCAACTACATGAAATATAAGTAAAAGAACTGACTTCAGAGCATAATTCACCTAGGATTTTATTTTGTATTATGTATCTAGTTTGGTGCTGCTAGGTATTGTTCTCTTTATCTTTGAATTAACTTATTGTTCATTTATTTTCTGTCACACATCCCGAAATGTTAAACCAGACTCTCAACTCCTACCATGTGGTGCACCTTTTCCCAAATTCATAAGGAAATACTTTAGATCAAACCTAAAAGTACTTTTTTTTCTTTTTCTTTTGAAATATTACCAAACTTACAGGACACAAAAACAACACAACAGAGAACATGCACCCACTGCTATCTCCCTAGATTCCCATATTCACCAAAACCGCACCCTGCCACATTTGCAGCATCATGCCATCCATCCATCCATCCATCCATCCATCCATCCATCCATCTATTTATCAATCCTTTCTCTGAATACTTGGATGTAGGCTGTATAAATAATGCTCCCTGAAGACTCAACACTGCCATGCACATTTCCTAGAACATGGACATTCACCCATGTAATCACCCCAAGCATAGCCATCAAGTTCAAGAACATAAAGACCACAGGCTATCTTGCTGGTTGTTCAAAAATTCTGTGAGGGGATGAAGCCCTGAAGCTTCTCACTCTGCCATATTGATCAGGCAAAATACCTGACACGTTTAAAGTTAAGTCTTGAATCATTTTTAAAACTGTGTTTAGATACAGGAAAACATTAGGTCTCATTATAAGGGTCCTCTTTCCCAATGGATATGTATTAAACATGAATCCTTTTTTATTATAGAACAAATTACTTTGCTAATTATTACAGTTAGGGCTTTCTATATAGTGAATCATTGAGAGGAAACTGATCAATAAAGGGCAGATGATGAGGGACCTGAAGGGAGGGAGGGAAATCTGAAGGAAGATTTTTAAAAAAGGGAATGTTGGGAGTGTGCGCAAAAGAAATTAAGTAGCGAGTTTTGTTTTTTTTTAATTTATCAGAAGCAACAGAAGCAGTGGATTAAAAGGTGAGACAATTAGTTATATGAATATGACCAGTTCAAGAGCTTTTGGGGTGTGAGAAATTGTGCACCAAGAAGCTGGTCCATGAAAGAAATTGTAACAGTGAGGTGGAGA
>JAQZBX010081574.1:0-13652 GCA_029593785.1 Cabassous unicinctus | reverse complement strand
AAAGGATAACCAAAAGAATAAAAAGACAGATGAAAATAAGATATGATATATAAAAACCAAAGAATAAAATGGTGGTAGTAAATAATGCATGTACAGTAATAACACTGAATTTGAATGGATTTAACTCCCCAGTCAAAAGATATAAGCTTACAGAATGGATAAAAAAAACATGAGCCATCTATATACTGCCTACGAAAGACTCACCGGAGGGGCGGATGTGGCTCAAATGCTCAGGCATCCATCTCCCATATGGAAGGACCTGGGTTCAGTCCCCAGGATCTCCCAGTAAAAATGAAGAAAAAGTGTAGAGGGTGCGAGGGCCACCAGGCCCTGCAAGCGGGTGCGTCACTGGGCCCTGTGCGCAGGTGCACCATCAAGCCCCGCAGGCAGGTGAGCCCCCAGGCCCCGTGCATGGGTGCGCCGTCAGGCCCCGCGTGCGGGTGCGCCACGAGGCCCGGCCCAGCCACACAGCAGGATGATGACGTAGCAGGAGAGTGGCATAGGGGAGGGCTGGAATGAGATGTGCTAAAGAACCAGGAACTGGGGTGATGCAGGCAGTGAGATGCCTCTCTCACACATCGGAGGTTCCCAGGATTGAATCCCAGTGAGGACAGGAGGAGAGGGATGAGAGGAAAGGGCAGGAGGAGGACACGGAGAAATGCCCAGCAAATGGACACAAAAACAGCAAAAATGGGGGGGGGTGTAAAAATGGATAAGAAATAAATAAATCAATCTCCAAAAAAAAAGACTCACCTGAGACCCAGGGATACAAACCAGATGAAAGTGCACGGTTGGAAAAATACTACTCCATGCAAACAGTAAACAAAAAAGAGGCGGGATAGCTATACTAATATCGGACAAAACAGACTTTATATGCAAAAAAAATTATGAGGGCATTATATATTAATAAAAGTGACAATCCACCAGGAAGAAATAACAGGCATAAATATCTGTGGACCTAACTAGGGTACCCTAAAATACATAAGGCAAACTCTGGCAAATCTGAAGAGAGAAACAGACACCTTTACAATAATTTTTGGAGACTTCAATACACTACTCACAGGATTAGGTTGAACAACTAGAAGGAAGATGAACAAGGACACTGAGAACTTAAACAGTATGATAAATGAACTAGACCTAACAGATATACACAGAACATTGCAACCCAAATCAGAAGGTTATACATTCTTCTCAAATGCTCATGTTAGGTCACAAGGCAGGTCTCAATAAATATAAAAATAAAAAACTGAAATTATACAAAGCACCTTCTCAGATCATAATGATATGGAACTTGAAATCAATAAAGATGGGAAAGGGCAAATTTTGCAAATGTGTGGAGGCTGAACAACACACTCCTAAACAATCAGTGGGTCAAAGAAGGAATTTTAAGTGAAATAAATAAATATATTGAGACAAATGAAAATGAGAATACAACTTATCTAAACTTATGGGATACAGCAAAGGCAGTGCTGAGAGGGAAATTTATAGTCCTAAATGCCTATATTAACAAAGAAGAAAGAGCTAAAATCAAAGATCTAACTGAACAAATGGAGAAACTAGAAAAAGAACATCAAATCATTCCCAAAGCAAGCAAAAGGAAATAAATAATAAAGATTTGAGCAGAAATAAATGAAATTCAGAAAAAAGACATAGAGAAAATTTTAAAAAAACAAAAGCTGGTTTTGAGAAGATCAATAATATTGACAAACCCTTAGCTAGACTAACAAAGGGAAAAAGAGAGAAGATGCAAATAAATACAATCAGAAAAGTAACGGGGTGGGGTGGAGTGGAGTTACGACTGACCCCACAGAAATAAAAAGGAGCATAAGAGGACAATATAAGATACCGTATGACAAAAAACTAGACAACCTCAATGAAATGAACAAATTCCTAGAAATGCACAAACAACCTACACTGACGCTACAAAAAATACATGAACTTAGCAAACCAATCACATTTAAAGAGACTGATTCAGTCATCAAAAATCTCCCAACAAAGAAAAGTCCAGGACCAGATGGCTTCACAGGTGAATCCTATCAAGCATTTTGAAAAAATTAACACGATTCCTGTTTAAACTCTTCCAAAAAAAGTAAAGAGGAGGGAAAATTACCCAACACATTTTATAAAGCCAAGATCACCTTAATACCAAAGCCAGTTAAATACACTACAAGAAAAGAAAATTACAGACCAATCTCTTTAATGAACATAGATGCAAAACTTCTCAATAAAACAGAATCCAACAGTATTATCAAAAGAATTATTCACCACAATCAAGCAGGATTTATTCCTGGTTTTCAAGGGTAGTTCAACATAAGAAAATCAATCAACGTAATACACCACATTACCAAACTGAAAGAAAAAACCACATGATCATCTCAATCGATGCAGTAAAGACTTTTGAGAAATCCAGCACACTTTCTTGATAAAAACACTTCAAAATATAGGAATAGAAGGAAAATTCCTCAATATGATAACGGGCATATATGAAAAACACAGAGCCAACATCTTTCTCAATGAGGAAAGGTTAAAAGCTTTCCCTCTAATATCGGGAACAAGACAAGGATGTCCACTGTCATAACTGTTATTCAACATTGTGCTACAAGTTCTATCTAGAGCAATTAGACAAAAAATAATAATAATAAGAGGCATCCAAATAGGAAAAGAGGAAGTAAAACTCTCAATATTCGCAGATGACATAACCTTATATTTAGAAAATTCTGAAATGTCTATGACAAAGCTACTTGAACTTATATAAACAAGTTCAGCAAAGTGGCAGGAAATAAGATGAACATGCAAAAATCAATAATGTTTCTGTACACTACTGCTGAGCAATTTGAGGAAGAAATCAGGAAAAAAAAATTCCAATCACAATAGCAATAAAGAGACTCAAATACCTAGGAATTACTTTAACCAAGGAAGTACATGACCTATATTCAGAAAACTACAAAACGATGATAAAACAGATCAATGAAGACCTAAACTAATGAAAAGACATTCTGTGTTCATGGATTGGAAGACTAAATAACATGAATGTCAATCCCACCCAAAATAGTTTATAGATTCAATGTAATACCAATCAAAAATTTTAATAGCCTACTTTACAGAAATGGCAAAGGCAATTACCAAACTTATTTGGAAGGGAAAGTGCACCCAAATAGCCAAAAGCATCCTAAAAAAGAAGAGCAATATGGGAGGAACTTCACTCCTGACCTTGAAACATATTACAAAGCTACAGTGGTCAAAACAGCATGGAATTGGCATAAAGATAGATACATCAATCAGTGGAATAGATTTTAGTCCAGAAATAAACCCTCACCACTTCAGTGAAAAGGTTTTAAACAAAACTACCAAGTCTATGTTAATGGGACAAAACAGTCTCTTCAACAAATAGTGATGCAGAATAGGATTTTCATAACCAAAAGAATGAAAGATGACAGCTATCTCACTCTCTACACAAGAATCAACTCAAAATAAAAAAAGCCACAACCATAAAACTACTAGAAGAAAATGCAGGGAAGCATCTTAAAGATCTTGCGGTAGGTGTTGGTTTCTTGGCTCTTATACCCAAAGACCAAGCAACAAAAGAAAAAAATAGTTAAATGAGACTTCCACAAAATTAATCACACCTGTACCTCAAAGGACTTTATCAAAAGGATGAAAATGCTGTTGACTCAGTGGGAGAAAATATTTGGAAATCACATATCTGATAAGG
The DNA here is from genome assembly GCA_029593785.1 of Cabassous unicinctus. NCBI lineage: Eukaryota > Metazoa > Chordata > Mammalia > Cingulata > Chlamyphoridae > Cabassous > Cabassous unicinctus. Next base: position 9,940 of record JAQZBX010081574.1, on the reverse strand, counting down.
TTTTAATATCCACAATAAATAAAGAGATGCTACAACTCAACAAGAAAAAGACAAATGACCCCATTAAAAAGGGGACTAAAGACTTGTCCAAAGAAGAAATATAAATGGCGAAAAAAAACACATAAAAATATTCAACATTACTAGCGATTAGGGAAATGCAAATGAAAACTACAATGAGATATCATTTCACACCTTTTAGAATGGCCACTATTAAAAAGACAGACAACTACAAGTGTTGGAGAGGATATAGAAAGATAGGAACACTTATTCACTAGGGAATATAGAATGGTACAGCTCCTGTGGAGGACTGTTTGGCAGTCCCTAAAGAAGTTGAATATAGATTTGCCTGTGACCCGGCAATACCACTACTGGGTATATACCCAGCAGAACTGAGAACAGTGACACAGACACACACCTGCACACCGATGTTCATAGCGACATTATTCACAATTGATAAAAGACGGAAACAACCCAGGTGTCCATCAACCAATGAATGGATAAACAAACTGTGGTATATACACACGATGGAGTATTACTCAGCTAAAAGAATAAATGAAGTCGCAAAACATGACAACATGGATGAACCTGGAGGACATTACGTTGCATGAAACAAGCGAGACACAAAAGGACAAATATTTTATGATTGTGCTATCATGAACTAAATACATTATGTAATCGTATGAAGTTAATAACTTGAATAGGGGTTACCAGAAAATGGAATGAGTTTAGCAAATGGGAAGCTGAGGGTTAACTAGTGCATGATTTAGCAAAAAGGATGTGTGTTAATATTTGGAAATGAATAGAAAACGTGAAAGCACATCATAATGTCATTAACTAGCAATGCTATTATATGGGTATGAAAGTGGTTGAAAGGGAAAGGTCATGAATATTACTAAAAGGAAAGCTAAAAAATGTTACATGGGACTGTATAGCATAGTAAAACCTCATGTGAAGTATGAACATGGGTAATATTGCATATATAAGACTGTTTTTCTTTGAAACTGAACAAATGTATGTTAATGTCACAAAATGTGAATTATCAGACAAAAAGAACATTATGCTAAGTGAAAGAAACCAAACATAAAGCACTATATATTGTATGATTCCATTTATTTTATATGTAAATATAAATCAATTTATAAAGATGAAATTAGATTAGTGGATACATAGGGCTGTGGAAGCATAGAGGGATTGAGAGGTAACTGCTCCGGGTTATGAAGTTTCTCTTTTTGGAGTCATGAAATTGTTTTAAAATTTTTTTGGTGATGAATGCACAACATTGTGATTATGCTAAAAGTCACTGATTATATACACTTTGGATAGACTGCATGGTATGTGAATATATCTCAATAAAACTGCTTTAAAATAAATAAATAAATATGCAAGAATATCCAGAAATAGCAGCTATAGCAGGGGAAGCAGAGAGAGATTGAGAGGTGATGAATTTTTTGTTCATTTCTCTGGTATTTTTTATTATTATTATTGAAATAAAGACAATGCTCTAATAATGACTGAAGTGATGAATGCACAACTTTGTGATTATGCCAAATACCACTGATTGTACACTTTAGATGGACTGTATACTTTACTAATAAGTATCAATCAAATTGATTTGTTTAAAAAAATCAATAGAACATCTAGACAGAAGATCAGTAAGGAATGGGAAGACCAAAATGATACTAAAAGTCAAATAGACCTAACAGCATATATAGGATGCTTCAAGCAACAACAACTGATTACAAATTCTTCTCTAGTGCACAAGTTATTCTCCAGGTTATATTATATATTAGGTCACAGAACAAGTCTCAATAAATTTAAATACATTGAAATCATACAATGTATCTTTTCTAAAAACAAATAAATGAAACTAGAAATCAATAACAGTGGGAGAAACAGAAGATTCACATATATGTGGAAATTAAACAAAGCACTCTTAAATAATGAATGGGTCACAAAAGAAACCACAAGGGAATTTAGGAATTGTCTCAAGGCAAATGAAAATAAAAACAAAGTGCAATACACGAAAGGGATGATGCAAATGTAGTGATTAGTGGGAAATTTATAGCTCTAAATGCTTGTATTAAAAAATAAGACTACTCTGATTTCTAGTATAAACCTTTCGCCTTTTATTAAAGTAAGAAGAAATGAAATTGGGACACATATGGTAACATGGATGAACCTTGAAGATATCATGCTGAGTGAAATAAGCCAGACACAAAAGGACAAATATTGCATGGTCTCACTAATATGAACTAAATACAAAGAATAAATGCATGGAGTTAAAACCTAGAGTACAGGTTATTAGGAGATAAGAGGAGGGCTGAGAAGGGGTACTGATGCTTAATGTATGTAGAAGTTTTAATTAACTTGACTGTAAAAGTGTGGAAATGGGTAGTTGATGGTAACACATTACAGTGAGTAAAATTAATGTAACTTCTTTTATAAATGGGTTCGTGGCTGAAAAGGGTGGTATAGGGCTGTAAATGTCAATTGAAAGAAAGCTAGAGAACATTCTAGGGACTGAATAACAGTGAACCTAGAGGTGGATGAGAATTGTACAAATACAAGAATGTCCTTCTATGAACTAGCACAATTGTACATCTCTATTGCAAGGTGGTAAGAATGTGGAGAAGCATGGGAAAAATACAATTACTGTAACCTATGGACTACAGTTAACAGCAATACTGTAATATTCTGGTATCAATGCCAAAGATGTACTATGTTAATAATAGGGGGTATGGAAAAAATATATCAAATGTACACTATAGACAATAGTAAGTGGTAATAGTCTGATACAATGTTCTTTCATAATCTGTAACAAATTTTCCACAAGTGGAGGGGTGTTATGGGAATTCCACACATGTGCATGATTAATTTGTAAGTTCACAACTTCTATAATAAAAAATATTTTAAAAAATAAAAAATATCTCAAATCAGAGACCTAGTCTCACAACTGTAGTAGTACAAAAACAAAGAAAACAAAACAAAGCAAACAGAGGGAAGGAAATAACAAAGATTAGAGTGGAGATAAATGACGTAGACAATACAAAAACAAAAGAGATAATCAATGCAACCAAAAGTTTCTTTCTGAAAAGAATAATAAAATCAACAAACCATTAGCTAAATTGTCATTTAATAAAAAGAAAGAGGAAGAAAGTAACTAAAATCAGACATGAAATGTGGGACATTACAACCAACCCCATAGAAATAAAATGGATTATAAGAAAATACTATGAGGAAGAGGCGCAAAATGGCAGCTCCAAGAGTCAAGATATCCTACAGTGCAGTTAGTAATGATCCAGAGCTATATAAAACACCTGTTTGGGGGACCCAGGAGTCCAAAAGAGCATCCTACAACATCCTTGAAAGAACAGAAAGAGGAAGTGAAATTTCATGAGTAGAGCACTCCACACTACAGAGGCTGGTGCTGGCAGCACAAGGTGCCTCAGAAGCTATTCCCTGGCTAGAGTTGGAAGCTCCATTTCCCAAAAATGGGAGAGGAAGAGATGGTCGGGCACCAACTTCAGCTACTGATAAGTAAATTCAGCTGACTAAACTCTAATCCTAAGAACAGCTAAAGTTTGAACCTGCCCAAGTCAGAAAGAGACTGGTAGTCTCCATTTTAACTTCACCCCTGGCATGAGAGAAAGCAGAGCTGATTGAAAATCACAGTGACAATAGGGGCCAGCTTCTTTCCAACCATTGGGGATTGCAGACCTAGCCTGGGCTCCAGCCCCACCTCCGGCAGGGAGGAAGCTGGGGGGACCTACACCAGCCTCTCTGGGAAACTGTAGTAACTTTTGGCCTGCATGGAGGGGCTAGTCAGACACCTATGGCTATATCCCCACCCCCAAAAGGATAGACAGGGGTGGGTGTTTCCTCAGCCTCTCCAGGCAACTGCAGGCACTTTTGGCCTGCACAGACTGGATTGTTGGGTATCTGTGGATCCATCCCAGCCCCTTGATAGAATAGGAGGGGGGTTTGAGTTTCTTGAGCTTCTCTTGGCACCTGCAGGAGCTTTCAGCCCACATAGACTGGATTCTTGAACACTTCTGGCTCCATCTAAAATCCCTATAGTGTAGAAGGGGGGTGTTTTCCCAGCCTCTCTGAGCAACGACAGGCACTTTTGGCCCACACAGACTGTATTGTTGGACACCTGTGGCTCCATCCCCACCCCTGATAGGACAGGAGGGGGGCGGTCAGTGTTTCCTCAACCTCTCAGTGTAATCACAGGTGCCTTTGGCCCACACAGACTATATGGGCACTCCTGTGATTCCATCCCCACCCCTGAAAGGACAGAAAGTACAATACTCCTTCAGCCTCACAGGGCAACTGCAGAAGCTTTTGGCCTGCACAGACTAGATTGCTGGACACTCCTGTGGTTCCATTCCACCCTTGAAAGAGCAGAAGGGACAGTACTCCTTCAGCCTTTCAGCACAACTTCAGTGCTTTAGGCCTGAATGCACTACATTATTGGGCACTCCTGAGGCAGCATCCCCATCCCTGGCAGGAGAGGAGGTGGGCTAGTGCTTTATCAGTCTACCTGGGCAACTATGATGTAGTAGTTTGGCAGTTTGATGTAGTTATGAATTCCAAAAATATATATTGGATAATGCTTAAAAACTGGTTTGCTAATCTGGGCATGATTAAGTTATGATTAGGGCGTTGACTGGGCCACGTCAGTAGGGCGTTGAGCCCCACCCCTTGGTGGGTGGGGTCTCAAAGATAAAAGACATTGCAAACGACAGAGCTGGAGTAGTTTTTGTGTTGGAGTTCTCATGTTGGAGTTTTGATGCTGGAGCCCAGGAAGGCAAGCAGACAGAGGAGCTTGGTCGTGAGGAGGGAAAGAAGGCCCCGGGACAGAGACGAGCCATTCACCTGATAGTCTACAGCTGGCCTTAGTGGAGACAGGCAGAGCCTAGAGAGCCTTATAGTCTGACCTTGTGGAGGAAACAGGAGCTAAGCCTGGAGAGAAACGGAGCCCTGGGAAGAGAGGAACCCAAGAAGCCTGAATCCTGGCAAATATTGGCATCTGTCTTGCTCTAACAAGTGGCAAAAGACTTAAGAAGAAACGTATGCTTTATGGCCTGGTAACTATAAGCTTCTACCCCAAATAAATACCCTTTATAAAGACCAACAGATTTCTGGTATTTTGCATCAGCACCCCTTTGGCTGACATGTGGTCAGTTGGGACCCACACAGCTTAATTTGCTGCCTACACCTACAACTCCATCCCCACCCCAGGAAGGGTAGGATGAGGCATGAAGCTTCATCAATCTCTCCAAGACTGAGAATAAGTTGAACCAAATATCAAAGAAGAACTGTGGGAAAAAAACACTAGGAAAGAGAGAGAAATTGGTCATCAGAATAAATTCACCAACATATTCAGATACCTAGTCATGAATCAGCAAAAAATAACAAGCCATACTAGGAAAGAGGAAGAGGTAGCCCAGACAAAGGCACAAACTATATATCCAGAAGAGATACAGGATTTAAGACAATTAATCAATGATAATCACACAAATCTCCTAAATCAATTCAAATAACTGAAAGAAAATATGACTAAAGAGATAAATGATATAAGAAGACACTGTATGAGAATAAAGAACAACTTGAAAGCCTGTAAAGAAAAGTGATAGAGATTATGGGAATGAAAGACACGGTGGATGAGATTAAAAATACATTAGAGGCACATTACAGCAGATTTGAATCTCTCAAAGACAGAATTAGTGATTTTGAAGGGAAAATATCAGAAATGGAAAAGACAGGAGAACAGAAAGAGAAGAGAATGGAAAAAATAGAACAGGGTCTCCAGGAATTGAATGACAATGCAAAACCTACAAATATACACATTATCTGAGTCCCAGAAGAAGAAAAGAACGGAAAAGGGGCAGAAAGAATATTTGAGGAAATAATGACCAAAAACTTCTCAACCCTTAGTAAAGACATAAATCCAAGAAGGACCACGCACCCCAAACAGAATAAATCCAAGAAGACCTACTCAGAGACAATCTACTATTCAGAATGACAAATACCAGAGATAAAGAGAAGTTTCTGAAAGCAGCAAGAGAAAAGCAAAGCATACAAAGGAACCTCAATAAGATTAAGTGCCAACCTCTCATCAGAAATCAATAAGGTGAAAAGAAAGTGGTATGACGTATTTCAGGTACTGAAAGAGAAAAATTACCAATCAAGAATACTGTATCTGGCAAAACTGTTCTTCAGAAATAAAGGTGAGTTCAAACTCTTGAAAGACAAATGAAAACTGATACAGTATGTTACCAAAAGACCAGAATTACAAGAGATACTAAAAGAAGTGCTGCAGACTTAAAGGAAAAACAAGGGTGAGAAACTTGGAGGAAAGTGTAGAAATGAAGATTACTAGGAAGGGTAAATTAAAGGGTAAAATGGAATACAATAGTAAAATATGAAAACAGAAAGCCAAAGGACAAAATGGATGATATAAGTAATGCCTTTACAGAAATAACAGTGAATGTTAATGGATTGAACTCCCCAATCAAAAGACATAGATTGATAGAACGGGTGAAAAAAAAAAAAAAATAGGAGCCATCTATATGCTTTCTACAAGAGACTCAACCCAGACGTAAGGACACAACCAGGTTGAAAGTGAAAGTCTGGAAAAAGATATTCCACACAAATAGTAACCAAAAAAGACTGGAGTAGAAATACTAATATTGGACAAAATAGATTTTAAATGCAAAACTGTTATAAGGGATGAAGAAGGTCGTTATATATTAATAAAAGGGGCAATTCACCACGAAGAAATAACTCTAATAAATATTTATGCACCTAATCTGGGTGCCCCAAAATATATGAGACACACACTAGCAAACTAAAGGGAGAAATAGATGTCTCTACAATAAGAACTGGAGACTTCAACACAACACTCTCAGTATTGGATAGAACATCTGGACAGAGGTTAAATAAACAAACAGAAAGCTTGAATAATATGATAAATGAACTAACAGACATTTATAGAGAATGGCACGCCCAAAGCAGCAGGATATATTCTTGGGTTGTTGTTTTTTTTGAATGCACACTTTCGATGTATTGGACAAGGCATGGGATCATATAACACAGTGGACCCCCAGTGGATGATGGACTGTGGTTAACCATGCAAATATGATAATGTTTACTCATGAACTATAACAAATACTCAATACTAATACATGGTGATAACACTAGGGTGGTGTGGCAGTTTGAGATTATTTATGAATTCCAAAAAGAGAGATTGTTTGTAAACTGGTCTGTTCCTCTGGGAGTGATACCCTTTGATTGTATTAGATTCAGCTGAGGTGTCTTTGATTAAATTATGTTAAGATCAGAGCTTTGATTCAACCAAGTTAGTAGGGTGTGACTCAGGGTTGAGTCTCCACCCCCTTGGTGGGCTATATAAACCAAGACTCACTCAAGAAGACACAGGAAAGAACACACAAAAGAGGAGAAAGCTTGGTCATTTCAGTGCTGTCATGTGACAGAAAGGAGAAGGCTCAAACAGCTAAAGCCCCGAGGAGAGCAGAGCCATTTGCCTGAAAGTTTACAGATGAAAAGACTAGAGCCCCGAACAGCTGAGAAGCCCGGAAAGAAACGAGCCCTATGCCAGCCTACAGCTAAGAACGGAAGAAGCTGGGACCATGGAGCCTTAAGAGGAAGAGGAAGGCTGAACCCTCACAGAGAAGGGCAACCATCTTGCTTCAAACACGTGGCAACAGACTTTGGTGAGAAAACACCTCTTAAGGTACCTTGAGTTGGACTCTTTAGGGCCTTTTAAGTATAAGCTTTTACCCCAAATAAATACCCTTTATAAAAGCCAACAGATTTCTGGTACTTTGTATCAGCACCCCTTTGGCTAACTAATACAGATGGCTTATGGGGAAAATACACCAAATGTAACTATAGATAGCAGTAATATTTTGATGATGTTCTTTCATCATTTGTAACAAATGTTCCACAACAATGAAAGGTGTTAGGGGTGAGGTGATATATGGGAATCTTGTATAATATGCATGATTGTTTTCTTTTTAAATTTTTTTTTATTTTTAAAGAAGCTTTAGATTACATAAATGTTACATGAAATATATGCTGGATTCCCATATACCCCACCAACTATATTCTTTTCAAGCACTCATGGATCCTTCTCCAGGATAGACAAAATATTGAGTCACAAAGCAGATGTCAATAAATTGAACAAGATAAAAATTATACAAAGGACTTTCTCTGATCATAATGGAATGAAGCTGGAAATCAATAATGGACAGAAAAAGGGAAAATTCATAAATATATGGAGATTAAACAACACATTCTTAAATAATCAGTGGGTCAAAGAAGAAATTTAAAAAGAATTCACTAAATATCGTGAGATAAACTAAAATAAGAATACATCATATCAAAATCTATGGACACTACATAGGCAGTGCCAAGAGGGAAATTTATAGCCCTCAATGTTTACATTAAAAAAAGAAGAGAAGGCTAATATTGAAGCTCTAACTGCACAACTGGAGGAACTAGAAAAAGAACAGCATACTAATCAAACCAAGCCAAAGGAAAGAAATAGTAAGGATCCACATAGAAATAAATGAAATTGAGAACAAAAAAATCAATAGAGAGAATCAACAAAACCAAAAGTTAGTTGTTTGAGAAGATCAACAAAATTGATAAACCCTTAGCTAGAATGCCAAAGAAAAAGAGAGAGAAGCAAATAAAATCAGAAATGAGAGGGTGGCCACTACCACAGACCCTGCAGAAATAAGAGAGATCATAAGAGGATACTATGAACAACTGTATGCCAAAAATCTAGACAATGTAGATGAGATGGACAAATTCCCAGAAACATATGAACAACACACTGACCTTAGAAGACCTCAACAAACCAATCACAAGTGAAAAGATTTAAACAGTCATCAAAAACCTCCCAAAGATGAAAAGCCCAGGACCAGATGGCTTCAAGGTGAATTCTACCAATCATTCAAAGACAATTTAATACCAATCTTGCTCAAGCTCTTCTAAAACACTGAACAGGAAACAACGCTACCAAACTCATTCTATGAAGCCAACATCACCCTAATACCAAAACCAGATAAAGATACTACAAAAAAAGAAAATTACAAACCAATTTCCCTAATAATATAGATGCAAAAATCCTCAACAAAATACTTGCAAACCAAATAAAAAGGCACATTAAAAGAATTACACAAAAAAAAAAATTAAAAGAATTATACAGCAAAATCAAGTGAGTTTTGTCACAGGTAGGCAAGGGTAATTCAGCACAAGAAAATCAATTAGTGTAATAAACCATATTGATAAGCTGAAAAAGAAAAATCATGTAATACTCTTGACTGATGCAGAAAAGGCATTTGACAAAATACAGCACCCTTTCTTGATAAAGAACACTCCAAAAGATAGGAATAGAAGGAAGCTTTCCCAATATAGTAAAGTGCATATATGAAAAACCTACAGCTTACATTGTACTCAAAGATGAAAGACTGAAAGCTTTCCCACTGAGATCCAGAACAAGACAAGGATGTCCAATGTCACCACTGTTTTTGAATATTGTGCTAGAAGTTCTAGCTACAGCAATAAGGATGGATAAAGAAATAAAAGGCACCCAAGAGGAAAGGAGGAAGTAAAACTTTCACTATTCGCTGATGATATGATCCTATATCTAGAAAATCCTGAAAAATACACAACAAAGCTATTAGATATAATAGATGACTTCAGCAAAGTGGCAGGATACAAGATTAATACACTAAAATCAATAGCGTTTCTATATACTACTGATGTGCAATCTGACAAGGAAATGAGAAAAAAAATTCCAGTTACAATAGCAACTAAAATAATCACATATTTAAGAATAAACTTAACCAAGGACATAAAGGACCTGTATTCAGAAAACTATAAAACACTGCTAAAAGAAACCAGA
>JAQZBX010081573.1:0-13653 GCA_029593785.1 Cabassous unicinctus | reverse complement strand
ATCCAAGAAAGGGAGCAGATGTGGCTCAAGTGGTTGAGTACCTGCTTCCCACATGGGAACTCCCAAGTTCAGTTTTTGATACCTCCTAAAAACAAATTTTATAAAACTGCATGCAAAACAAACAGAAAAAAAGCAACTCAGGGAAGCAGATAGGGCTCACCCAGCTCAGTACCTAAAAAAGAAACAACAACAAAAAAGCACAATGAAAAATAATTTCACACATAGTAGAAAGGCCAGTATTAAAAAAAAAAAAAAAAAAAAAAAAAAAAAAAAAAAAAAAACTAAACTAAAAACTGAAAGTGTGGGAGAGGAAATGGAGAAATAAGAACACTCAACTTTTGCCGGTGGAAATGTAAAATGTTACAGCCACAAAGAAAGCCAGATGGCAGTTCCTCAAGTAACTAACTAAGCATTTCTTTATGATCTGGCAATCCTGCTAATAGGAATATACCCAGAAGAACTGAAAGCAGGGATGCAAACAGATATTTGCACATCAATGTTCATAGAGGCATCACACACAATAGCCAAAGGATTATAGCAACCCAAATGCCCATCAATCAATGAATGGATAAGCAAAATATGTTATATTCATAAAATGGAATTTATTCAGCTGTAAAAAGGAATGAAGCCCTGATGCACTTGACAAGCTGGGTGAACCTTGGCGACATTATCTTGGATGCAATAAAGCAGACCCTTAAGGACAAATATTGTATGATCTCACTGTTAGGAACTAATCATAATAAGCAAACCCATAGAGTTAGGATCTAGAATTTAGGTTACCAGGAGATAGATTGGGGTCATAGAATGGGGAGTGGGTGTTTACCCTTTACAGAATTCTTAGTTAAGCTGATGGTAAAGGTTTGGAAATTAATGTCGATGATGGTAGCACATTAGTATAATCAGCAGCACTGAACTATATATTTGAATGTGGTTTAAATAATAAATTTTAGGATGTATATATTACTAGAATAAAAATTCAAAGATAATACATAGGACTGTACAGCACAGTGAATGCTATTGTAGATGATGGCCTACAGTTAATAGTACAAAACAAGAATGTTCTTTCATGAATTATAACAAAGATGCCATACTAATACTAGTCGGTAATAATAGGGTGGTGTATTGGGAAAAACTAACGTAAATAATGGATAATAGATAGAACTATTTAAAAACCCTTTCATCATATGCAACAAAGGTAACTATTGTTAAATCACAATACAATTATTTTTAAAATGTGCTAGCAACATTTATAACAAATGTTTCACACCAATTCAAGGTGTTGGTGATGGGGAGTTGTACAGGAATCCTGTATTTTATGCATGATTGATTTGTAAACTCACAATTCTCTAATAAATATATATGTATACATATTTTATTGTATTTTTGACATGTATAGCCACTTATTTTCTACAAGTTAAGGAATGTAAACACTTAAAAAGTAATGATAAATCTATGAGTTTGTATATACAATATCTACAGACATAATAAGTATCATGTATAATGAAAAGATGGGTGACAGGGATAAAGGAAAAGTGTGTATCTGGACTATGGTTAACATTATAACTATAACAACATTGCTTTTCTTGTACAGACATGAAATTAATGCAAATATTTAATAATGGGAAAAGTGCCTTTGTGTGTGTTGGGGGGATTTATATCCGAACACTGTTCTTTCTGTTTGATTTTTCTGTAAATTACACTGCTCTAATTTTTAAAATGGAGCAGAGGACAGTAGAGAATACTATATACTGATAATGTGGTGATTTAATGATGCTTAATTATAAATACATATGCACCTAACCTCCCCAAAGTAAATGAAACAAATATTGTCAGATTTCAAAGGATAAATACATGGCTCTAAGCAATAGTAGATTTCAATATCCTACTTTGAATAACGAATGGAGCATCTAGACAGGAAATCAGTAAAGAAACAGAAGCTTTAAATAATACAAAAAAGTAAAATGTCCACAAGAGGGAACACTTCATGTGAGGGTATAGGGGAACTCTCTACTTTCTGCATTAATTTTCTGTAAATGGACAAATGCTCTAATTTATAAAATACCATAATTAATTGCTTATGAAATTGAGTTTCATATGAAAAATAGATTTTAGAAAGTCTCGTATCCTACAAATGAGCTTGAGAATTTCCCAATACTTAAACACATGTTTGAGGGGACTGCTGGTGATTTTAATAAATGGTTTATTTTTGTATTGTAAAATGAAATATTAATTCTGTGAGCTAATATTTTTCAGATGAACACTACTTGATGTTACAGAATTATGCATGGGTAAATCCCACTGAAATGCCTAAAAATATTGGATTTAACTCTGGTAGAATATGAGTTTCAGTTTCCAATCCTGTTTAAGAAATTACCACTTGTTGATATTTGGTGTAAAAATTATTATTAAAGAAGAATATATATGGTTATCTTAAAGCACTAGTCAAGTACTCCTTTTTTCTAACCATGTATCTGTGGAAGGCAATATTTTCTTCATATATTACAAACAAACCAATATGTTGGATTTGAAAGAATGAAAGGGAATATAGGAGTATTCAAAATTTCTCAGTAAACTGGGATTAAAGAGATTTTCAAAATTATTAATCCATTTCTTTCATCTCATTTTATTTTGGTTTTGGGCAACAAATTTTTGAAATATGTTAGGAAAGGACACTTGACAGTAGACAGATTTGTTATGAAAAATTAAGATCTTATTAAAACAAATTTTTATTTTAATAATTACATAATTATTTGAACATATCACTTTTAATTCTTAATATGCTAATTTTCCATGGATAAAAGTTCTTAAGGATTTTCAATAGTTCTTTAGAATATAAAAGGGCCCTGGAATCAAAAACCATGAGAAAAGTTGAATTATGTAAATTCTATTAAAATGTGCTCTGCAGTATTTTAATAGCTTTAGATGGTGTAAGTTTGTATGTATTTTGCCTAATGTTACCCTCTTTTGAGGGTTCTATTTGTATAACTATAATGGTCTGGCTCTATTAGATGCCTGGACATCATGCTCCTTCATACTCCTCTCCAGGTATAATATCTGCCCAGTTCCCTATGCACCTTGATCCACCCTGTAGTATTCTTGTCATATCAGGGAATTATTGTAGCCTCTCCTAAGTGGAGAAATCCTTCAGAGCTCTGCTTTTTTGTCTAAAATACTCATAGAAAGACTGATGTCATGGAGTTGTTATGAAAGAAGGTAAAGATCTGCTAAAGCTTTGTGAAACCCTTTCTGAGCATTCCCAGCTCTGGTGAAGCCAATGATTTCCTGTCCTAAGTAAAGGGGGATTTCTGCTTTCATCAATTTAACTTTTCTCATCACCAAATGTTCCCTACCAACTTTCATTCATAATTGTGCTGATTTCCTACAGTGGTATGTGGAGATTTCAATTTTTCAACCTTCATTTCCAAGACTTTCCTTAGAGCTCCTTTGCCTCTCCCATATTCTGATACTTTCCTGATTGACAACTATTAATAAGCATATTCAGAAAAACAACAAATGGGCAACTTTCATCCTACATGCCTGTGGGCCACCTAATATTATTGTCAAATCCCATATGTAAGGATCTTCTCAAAGAATATCTACTAATAGTCCCAATCTGTGATTCAACCTCTTTTATTTGCTTTCATTGGAAAATCCTTTTTAAATAGTTGCCCTTTTCTTTAAATTAATAACTACTGGTAAATATTTGTCTGTTTTGTGTTGTGCTAATAATTTTAAATAGTATACAATTTGCCTTCCCCTTATAATGTTAATTCAAACCCTTGTAAAATAAAATTTTATTGGGGTTTCATGATTTATTGATATTTTGTAATTTAAGTAATTATATTTATAAACATAAAATTTAAAAAGTATTGAATTAACAATGACTCTGAAACTTTTTTGATTCCTTCTCTTTTGTAAACAAAATATTCTCTGCTACCGTGTCCTAAGCACTATTATGAATTTTTCTAATCTCAAGAGAATAACAAAGAATCCTTAACAAATAGAGGTTAAGAAAACTTGTCTCTCTGCAGGTTGAAGTCACTAGTTCCCCAGAGCTCTTGAGATTTATGACACATGTGTCCTTCCAAAAGAATACTCATGTTTATAAATAATCTAAAAGCACAATTGTTCCTATGATTACAGGTAAACATGCATTTCCCTGAGAAGTCACTCCTTGAATTTTAGTCTGGGAAGAATGAGGTAGACTCACAATTTTTGGGAAGTCTATTCACTTGAGCAAAAGGATTATTCATGTTATAGAAGACAGATGTCTTTCTTGTTTCTTAGGTATATTTGTATCCTTTAACTCATGTATTTTTTTAAGATGGTGAATTAAAAATTCACTGTGATGCATCTCATGGTCATTAACATAATTAATTATTTTTGTTCCGTGTATAAATTGATGCTCAAGCAGAGTTTTGAAAATTTCTGATTCTGTTTTTAATAGGTGATTATTTTGAAAACTGGTGCTTGATATTTTACAAACACTTAAATTAAAAGGATACATAAATTGCCAAGGTATTGAATTATAACAACTACTATGAATTAAATATTATTTGAACTAGAATGTATTGTTTAGTCAAGAAATTCAGAGACAGAAGAGAGTTGGCATACCATTTCGTGGAAATCAATCCTTGTAATAAAAAACAGTCCTACTTATATAAATGGATTGGTTGAGATATCCAGTGAGATTTTTTTTTATGAACAACTTCTAATATTTATTTGTAAGATATTCAGAACAAGATATGGTCTATTTAGATTTTTATTATATATATTTATTTCATGTGTTTTACAATTGTTGAGGGATAAGTATTTCTACTACTTAAAGTTGTGAAGAAAATAATTTCTGCATTTCCTTTATATAAAGAGCAGAGATAAACCCTGAAATCTCTCTCCCTCTTATGGCCAAGGTTATGCTTTTAACCATCATGATGCACTCTGAACTACAAGATATATGATAAATATAGCAGAGGTACACTTGGGAATTTTTACAGAACAAGTAGAAAAATGCAATCTAGACATGTAGGATAGGAAAGAAATTTCTAAAGTTAAATAACAATGCATGGTTTTGATAAAGGCAATTTAGAAATCATCTGGAAGTTTTGTTATGTTTAATAACACTTATTTAATATTAAATAATATCTCTGTCTAAATGACATTCTCTTCATCTTCATATATTGAGGATGATAGAAGTATTCATAATCAAAAGATTATTAGAGAAAAACAGTTTGCCAAAATATATTGCAAAGGTGCTAGAAATTAATATGAACATAATTAATGAAAGTAAAATATTATCTACATAAAATTCTAACCATTATATTTGATTTTATAATTACAAATGGATTATATATATATAAAGAATAAATAAATATAGTTTCTAACATTTTTAGTCTTACTACTCCTATTTTCTATGTTTTCCACATATAAAAATAATAGTTCTGAAATGAGACTTCTCAACGTAATTCATTTTAGAATTGCAAGGAAAATTAAGATTGAAATAATATTTGTTTATGCTTTGGTATGTTTCAAGACAACAAAAGTAAAACTGTTGTGCCTACAGTTGTTATTGGGAGGGAAGAGATTTCCATAAAATCTAGAAAATATGTAGGCAAGATGCTTGGACAGAAATATGGGTCTTCATCAAGTACTGGAATTCATGACTGATGAATCCTTCTTTATGGAGGAGTGATTTTAGGTGGGATTATTTTTTTAGATACTGTGTGCAGGTTATAAGGTAAATTGCTAAGAAAGGAAGGGAACTGTCATAAACATTGCCACAGGAATCTGGAATCAATTAGATTTTAAGAGAATCAAATCTTTAATTGATGTTGCTTTTTAGGAGGAGAGCAAGGGCTCACTCATGTTTTATAAAACAACTGAAATGAAGGAGTGGTGAAACCTGATCCATCTTCTTACCACCATGAAAACAATTCTGAGAAGACCCTCAGAAGCATTCATTAACTGTGTTACAGAAATTGATTTTTATTCAGCTGACCCAAGATTGGAGATTTAAGCAAACATCCAAGTCACCTGGTACATGAAACAATCACAACACAGTGTTCAGACAAATGGGCTGATGCAGAGGATCTGCTATAGATAGTATCTGAGATGACCATTTTTTTAATGGAGGAAATGAGAAAATAATCCCCACTTATGTCTAGGCCAATATTGAAAAGATATTTTGCTGAAATGGTGTAAAT
The DNA here is from genome assembly GCA_029593785.1 of Cabassous unicinctus. Taxonomy (NCBI): domain Eukaryota; kingdom Metazoa; phylum Chordata; class Mammalia; order Cingulata; family Chlamyphoridae; genus Cabassous; species Cabassous unicinctus. The sequence continues at coordinate 7,453 of JAQZBX010081573.1, read as the reverse complement.
GACAGTAACTGAAAGGTTTATGAGCCTCATTTTAGATCATTCAATGTATGGATTATCTATTCCTATAAATGTTGAGATTAACATATAAAAGAAGAATTGAGGAAAGAAAGTGAAAAGGGAAATATGTGAATTCATTGGTTTCTAAATACTTGTGTCCATTTCTCTAAGCCGAATTCTTCATGAGAAACCACATATTGATACCAAGGGAGACATTTTATTTGGGAGTAATATGGATTATCTGCACTGAGTTTTTAGTATATTCTTAATTTATACTTTGACTATAGGGAAATGGAAACCTAGGGAACATGGACAAGCTCACCTTTTTCACAGAATTCCTTCTCATGGATATCTCAACCTACTGAGAGCTCCAAGTCCTGCAAGGTCTGATGTTCCTAATGATGTATCTGGGAGGCCTGCCTGCAAATCTTCTAACTGTTATTGTCATAGTAGGTGATCCACATTTACATCATGCAATGTACTTTCAATGGGCAATTTATCCCTCATAGACCTTTGCTGTGTTTCAGTAACTGCCCAAAATGATTGTGAAATCTCTGACAGGCACCAAGTTGATTTCTCTTCCTGCATGTGCCACCCAGATATTCCTGATTCTCTTCCTTCTACAGAGTTAACCTTCCTGGTGATGATGTCCTATGATTGGTATGTTGCCATTTGCCACCTTCTGCACTATGCGATCAGCATGACTGCGCATGTGTGCATACAGGCAGCTGGTATCTCATGTGCAAGTGGGTTGCTGTTTTCTTGTGTCCACACAGGTGTCAAGTTCAGGCTTCCATTCACAAAGTCAAATTTGATCCACCAATATTTCTGTGATGTACCTCAAATTTTGAGGATCTCGTCTCCTGATGTTCAGTTTTCTGAGTCAATGGCCTTATCTTTAAGTGTTTGTATTGTATTAGTATGTTCTGCTATCATGATTAAGTTCCATATTGATATATTTTCAATGGTGTTTAGGATGCATTCTCTGGAAGCCTGTAACAAAGCCAGCCACCTATGCCCCACAGTTGGCTGTTCTCACTTTGTAATTTCTGTGGTTAATGCTCCCTTTGGTCCCATTGCAAAAAGAGCTTCTCTTAAAAATCTTCTCATAGCCCTGTTCTACATCATGGTGACCCCGTACACAAACCCCATCATCTATAGTCTTCAGAACAGAGAGATTAACAATGCTCTATGCAGAATGTTCCAGAGTTATTTTGAGTTCCCAAGCAGGGTTTTTCTTAATTAAACAATTTTAAAATTTATTTGAAGGTAGTTTAATTTGTAGATGATATATGTTCTAAATTTGAATCTACCCATAGTAACTGTCTGGGGTTTTGTACTCTGCATATATTTTGTTGTTTCATCTATTTTGTGTTTAATTTGTTGTTTCATATGCCAGCTATATATCTGCCTCTAATTTTTTCAACTCCATACATTTGTGTAATTCACATTCTTGTGGATAACATATTCCACATTGCTAAAAGTGTTTTGAAAAACATCTTGGATATTATTGAGTGATGTCAAGGAATAATAACCTTTGGAGAAAGCCATGGGTGATTGCCAAAATAAGGCCTACACAGTTGAAAGGACTTCAAGTTATAGAATACTGCTACCCTGAGTGGGAATATTCAAATTTTTTCTTGAGAAAATTCAATTAAAATTGCCTTCTTTACATTCAGCTTTCTACAATGTCTGCACACAATCATAAGGTGATTAAAATTGAGACACAACTGCAGATGAAGGATACAACTGCAGAATTAAGGACACAACAATGATATACCACTGATATGTATGTTAAAGCTACATCCCTCATTCAAAAGTGGCCTATAAAAACCAGAACTGCAACACAGAATATTATTTGGAACCTTAAATAACAGATGTCTCAGGGTCTAAATTCAAGTGATAGTGTATATATTTCAAAATGTCCAGTTTCAGAAAAGGTTATCACAGACAAAAAAAATAGAAAGTGATGGTTCAGACAAAGGAGAAAATTAAAACATTAGTAACCAGCAAGGAGTCAGAATTTAAGTCCCCTTATCTAAGTGGACAAAAATAGAAAAGTCTTGTCTCTTGCCCATAATACATGTCCATTGTGTTTTAGTTATACAAACTTTTAATTTTAATAGAGTATGACTTAGGTTGCTTGAATTTTACTTAACCTTTTAGTGCTCCCCCTTATATTATAGTAGTGCTTCAATATCCCATGGATATAAAGCTAGTGTATCAGGCTTTTTCACACTAAATGAAAAAGAAATGAATAATGTGGATTAAAAAGAGCATTATACTTTGCCATAATATGTTTTCTATTTGACAAATGGGTGGTTGACTCTCCATTAGCCTGATTTCTACAGTAAGGGGTATGTCCAACACAAAATGGCCAGGAATGCTGAATAAGTAGTTGTGCACCAACTATTGGGGGTTCACTCAAATATAACATAGTCTAAGACAATTGATACAGTGCCACACCAAAATTTAAACTGGATGTAACAATTGATGCACTCATCATTAGGGTTTGATGTTTCTCTTTTCTCAAAATCATCATTCATATTTTATATTTTCAGATATTTCAAATGTTTTTATTGCACTTAGTATTGGATGAATATATATGTATATGTATGTGAATGTGTGTGTATTTACATATATAGAGAATTGTACTAAGCTTGAAAGTTTTAATGTACTTTAATGATTCTCTGTAATTCTTTTTTTCTGAAATTCCTCTCTACATTTGTGACAGATACATTTCCCTTCTCTTTATCCTTTGAGGAAAAGAAATTATTGAAACTCTTGTAATAAATAATCAATACATTGAATTGTGGTTAGCATTTTGTTTCTTGTTTGGGTAATACAAAAAATAAATGACAGATAGTATGAAATCAAGGAGATATTATCCATTAATAGTCTCTAAATCTGTTATAGTTTTTATTTATAGTGACTTTTAATATATATAATTTGTGTATGGTGAGAAAGAGTGAAATTTATTTTTTCTTTATGAATAAAGAAGGTGTCCAAGCACCAGAAACTGAAAATTCAATATTAATGAAACTACTCGACACTTTCTCTGTCATATTTTGTGGTTTTAATGGATGATATCTAAATCTGTGCTCTTTAATCTGTAGCATTGTATACTGGAGCCTTAGAAACTGGTTATCAACCAAAGAGGTAAATTAAAGTGATAGATTTTTATGATTTATTTCTTTTCAACTTGAGGAAGATTGCACTTTTCAGAGAAGGAATATTAATGAAACAAGAATCACTATAATTCAGTAAACATAACAAAATGTAAGTCAAGTTTTAGACAGTATTGTGTTGGTTTGGAACCATCTGCACCCCAAGAAAAATATGTTCTTAAAGTTAATCCATTCCTGTGGCTATGAGCCCATTGTAAGTTGGAGCTTTTGATTTGCTTACTTCAAGACGTAGCCCACTACAATCAGAATAGGTCTTAATCTTATTACTGGAGTCCTTTATAAGCAGAATGAAATTCAGAGAGGGAAATAAAGCCATAGATGGAGCTGCCATAAGCCAAACATCAACAAAATCCAGAAGACAAGGGAGAGAGCAGGAGACACCTCCATATGGCAAACTAAGGACCAAGGATCACCAGAACCAGCCCCCAAACACCACAGTCTTTGGGGAGAAAGCATCACCTTGAAAAAGCCTTGATTTGGCTTTTAGCCATAAAACAATAAGCTAGTACTTTCATATTGTTTAAGTGAATCCCTTCCATAAGTATTTGCTTGAGCAGCTTAGGAAACTTAAACAACTAAAATCAATGATGTGAATAAATATTAATGGGTATTTAATCAGTTTTTGGAAAGATTTAACAGTCAAAGTTTAATTAATATTCAGCAAGATTTTCTGAATTTAAAATGTTAATTTGAAAGGAAAAAATAATTATTTTCCAAATCACTTTAGATTTCAATGAGTAATTATAAAATAGTTTCAATATTATATATATATATATATATATATATTCCAGGATATTAGAGGTTTGCTGTGTTTCTCTCTCCTTTCATATTATTTTCTTCCATTTTACAGGTAATCATAATCCTGGCTGCCAATGCAGGGACAAGCATGTCTATCAACAGTTTAATATATAAATTCTTGTTTGCACTACAGTTCAAAATATCCCATATCTCTTCTTATGTGGCCTTTTATGTAGTATCCTATTTAAGATATGTAAATACAGTTACCATTCATTAATAGCCAGCTGAGTCACTTAAACCTTGACCAATAAAATGTGAGCAAAAGTAATGTGTGTGGACTTAAGAGTTAACCTATGCACTTTTTTATAAGGTCTTTTAAATCCACCAAGTGAACCACTAACATCCCATATATGAGGTTCTCCATTTGCCTACTCTTGGAATGTGGATCATACATAGCAAAGCTATAGATAGCACAAAATGGACATGTGTCATAAGTGGAAAATAATCACTGTGACTCTTAGCACTGACTAAACTTTATTCCTTACTGCAAACTAAACAAGTCTTAGCATAGTAATACAAAAACAAATGGTTTTATACTTTAACTGCAGTATATCAGCAGATATGGGAAACCTCACAACTTCACAATATCTCAAGTTCTCTGAAGATTTTTTTCTAGTGATTTAACTGGGAGAAATTACTAGAAACCTTTTGACAGTTATTGTCAGTGTAACTGATCCAGAGCCACACTCTCCAATGTGCTTCTTTATAAGAAATTTATGCCTCATACATCTTTGCTTTATTTTGGTTACTGTTACCAATCTGATTGTGAATATTCTGGCAGAGAGTAAGCTAATTTCTCTCCCAGGATGTGCTGCTCAAATTTTCCTGTATATTTTGTTGAGGTGCACATAACTTGTAGTGATGTCTTATGACCATTGTATTGGCATCTGCCAACTTCGACCAAATGGGCTCACCATCACCCTTAACTTTACCTGCAGGCAGCTGGTCTTTTATGGGCCACTGTACTCATCATTTCTTCTATCCAGACTGGAACCATGTTCAGGCCTTCATTCCCATAATCAAACGTCATCTATTATTTCATCTGGGATAGTCTTCAAATTTTGAGGATCACATCTTCACATGTTCTATTTTCTGAGTCTGTAGTCCTAGCAAAAAATTTTTGAATTTTTAGAATGTTGTTGCTTTAGGTTTTATACATTAGGACATGTTCTATAGAAGTGGGTAACAAAGCTTTATCCAACTGTTCCCCACAGGTGGCAATTCTCATTTTGTTTCTAATATCTGTTTCAAGTGTTCTCTTGGGTTCAACTGCAGATAATGCAGCTCTTAAATATCTTCTTAGAGCCATGTTCTAATCCAGGGTGTCCCCGTTCATGAACCCATCATCTATATTGTGTATTACATGGAGATTAACAGTGCTCTAGGCAGAATTTTCAACAGATGTTTTCTGTTCTGTAGCAGGGATTTTTGGATTATGAATTCTTAAGTATAAAATTTGTTAAAGTATAATTTATACTTGACCTGTGTTCTTCAGTTTCATTCTCTTCCTATAATATCTACTGTTATGTTGTTTATATATTTTGAGTTTACTTGTTAGTGATCTGTATATCTCTCTGTCATAGTTAGTCATACTCAATACTTCAAGAGTAACTAATGTATTCTCCTTAAAAACTCTTCACACATAATTAAAACATTTTGGAAAATGTTTAGGATAATTTTTAGTTATGGAAAATAATAATATCATAAGGAGAAGCATATTAGATTGTACTAGAATAAGGGACCACACATATGAAAGAACTTCAAATTAAAGGATACTGCCACCTTAGAAATGAATTTTGAGTGTTTTGAGTTAGGGAATTCAATTCAAATTGTTATCTTTGTATTCACCTTTCTTTGTCTGTACCAATTAAAATGTGATTAAAATACATACACAATCACAGTATTAAGGACACAATAAGGATATAGAAAATGAAGTATGGCATCAAGTTGAGAAGACCATGTATTTTTATCAACACCTTAAAAGATGCCTATACCATGAGAGATCTTCAAATTGATGGGTAATGTCACTCTGTAAGATAATAGTTTGTCTTAGAAACTTAGTGTTTTAAATGCTTTCTTTACATTCAGTTTCATACAAGTGTCTTGGCTAACATCCTATGTAAAATTCACTTCACCATAAACTTGAGGATCTATTTATGAACATTAATTTCTTTTCCATTGGTCCACATATCTATCTTTATGCCAGCACCATGCTGTATTTATCATTGCAGCTAGGTATTATGCTTTAAATTCAGAAAGTGAGAGTCTTCCAACTTTGTTCTTTTTTTTGCAGGTATTTTTGTTATTTGGAACCAATTACCCTTCTAAATAACTTTTATAATTGGCCTTTCCAATTGTGAAAAATAAAAGACCTTTGGAAGTTTCAATGGGATTGTGTTGAATCTGTGTGTAAATGAGTAGAATTGACATCTTTATGATATTAAATCTTCTAATACATGTACATGGAATATCCTTTCATTTATTTTGGTCTTCCTTGGTTTCTTTAAGCAGTGCTATATAGTTTTCTGAATACAAGTCTTTTATGTCCTCTGTTAAGTTTATTCCTAAATACTTGATTATTTTAGACTCTACTTAAATGGGATTTTTTTCCTGACACTCTCCTCAGATATCTCATTAGTAGTGTATAAAAATGAAACTGATTTTTGCATGTTAATCTTGACAATTTGCTGAACTCATCTATTAGTTCTAGTCACTTTGTTGTGGATTTTTTGTGATTTTCTCTATATAGGAACATGTCATGAGCAAATTTTAAAGTTTTGCTTCTTCCTTTCCTATTTGGATGCCTTTCATTTCTCTTTCTGGCCTAACTGTGCTTTCTAGAACTTCTAGCTCCATATCAAATAAAAGTAGTGAGAGTGGACATCATTGATTTCTTCTTGATCAGCAGGAACAATTTCTGTTTTTCTGCATTGAGTGCAATGTTAACTGTGGATTTTTCATATATGTAGTATATCATGTTGAAAAACTTTCCTTCTATTCCTATCTTTTGAAGAGTTTTCATCAAGCAATGATTTTGGATTTTGTCAAATGCCTTTTCCACAGCAATCAAGATGGTGATATGATTTTTATTCCTCAGTTTAGTAGTGTGATGTAGTACAACGATTGATTTTCTTATTTTGAATCACCCTTGCATAGGTTGGATAAAACTCATTTGATCATGATGTATAATTCTTTTAATATGCTGTTGGATTTGATTAGCAAGTATTTTCTTGAGAATTTTTTGCATCTATATTCATTAGAGAAATTGTTCTATAATTTTCTTTTTTTATGTTATCTTTATTGGGCTTTGGTATTAGGGTGACATTGGCTGTATAGAATGAGTTCGGCAATGTTCCTACCTGTTCTATTGTTTGAAAGATTTGAGCAAGATTAGATTTTTGAATGATTAGTAGAATTCACTTTTGAAGCCATCTGGTCCTGTGCTTTTCACTTTGGGGAAGTTTTTGATG
>JAQZBX010081572.1:0-13653 GCA_029593785.1 Cabassous unicinctus | reverse complement strand
AAAATAAATAAAGTTTTTAAGCAATCCCAACTTTTGATTTACTTTATTTCCTTATGAATTTGGGTCTATTTCTGGATTTTCTATTCTGTTAGATTGATCTGTTTGTCTATTCATGAATCAATATCAAATTATTTTAATTGTAGAGATTTTATGTTTTAGTTTCTGGTAGGGCTACACACATTGCTCTTTTTTTTTTTTTCCAAAATTTCCAGATGATTCTTGCTTGTTTTGTCTTCAAAATAAACATTAGAACCAATCTGTCAAGCTTTAGAAAAAGACTTGATGGTTCAGGAAGATGGATAAGGTAAACTGATATCATTATGTTGTTAAGTCTTTCAATTCAAGAACATTTCAATTTATTTAAGTTAAATTTTGAGTCAGAAGTGTTTTATCGTTTTCCTTAAACATGTATTAAATATTTCTTTTTTAGTTTAAGCTTAAGTATTTTATTTTTTGCTGTGGTAATGAGATTTTCTATTATATATTCTAACTGGCTTTTGCTTATAAATATGAAGCTACTGATTTTTGTATGTAAGTTTTATCACATGTTATTTTACTAAATTAGCTTATTATTTGTAGTAGTTCTTTTTTATGTTTTCCAGATACACAGTTATATCTTCTTCAAATATAGTTACCTCTTTTTTTCTATTTCTTATGTCTCCCTTTCTCTTATTAATACCTCATATACATTGGTAAATATAGAGGAGGTAGTGGGCATCCTTAGTTTGTTTCTGACTTTAAAAGGAATGTTTCTAATGTTTCTCCATTAAGTAAAATGCTGTCTTGAGGGCTGGGTAAATATATTTCATCATATTAAGGAAGTGTCTACCAATTACTATTTTATTTAGAGTTGTTAACATTAAATGGGTGTTGAATTTTAAAACATACTTTTCTGAATTTATGAAGATGATCTCCTTCTTAGTTCTATAAACATGATGAGTTACATTAATTAATTCTCTAATTGTGGAACACCATTGCATTCCTGGAATAAACTCCTCTTAATCACAGTGTATTATTTTTGTAATGTGTTTTTGGATTTTGTTTACAAAAGATTTTATTTAGGGAAGTGGATGTGGCTTAAGTGATTGGGCTCCTGTCTACCATATAGGAGGTCCAGGGTTCGATTCCCAGGGTCTCCTGGTGAAAAGCAAACTGGCCCACGCGGTGAGCTGGCCCAAGGGGCGAGCTGGCCTGTGTGGAGTGCTGGCGCAGCAAAATTATGCAACAAAAAGAGACACAGAAGAGAGACAATAAGAGATGCAGCAGGCCAGGGAGCTGAGGTGGCACAAGAGATTGAGCAGCCTCTTTCCACTCCGGAAGGTCCCAAGATCAGTTCCTGTTGCAGCCTAAAGAGAAGAGAAGCAGACACAGAACACACAGACAGCAGACAGTGATTGCAAAAACATTGGGGGGGGAGGCGGGGAGGAATAAATAAATAAATCTTTAAAAAAAAATTTTTTTTTAAAGATTTTATTTAAAACTTTTGCATCAGTGAATTCCCCCTGGGGTGGCAGCTACCCAGCAGGACTACTCTGACCCTGGGAGCCAGGGAACTGCTGAGTAGCAAGGACTGTCACCCTGACCCGCCTCTCCCCCAGGCTTCCATCCTCATCCCAGACCCAACTACCCACCCTTCCTTGCACAACACTCTGGATGTACTAAATGACATGAAATTGTATGCTTTAAATTGGTTAGTGGTTAATGTTATGCTACGTGAATTTTATCTAAAATATATATATAAATGTGGGGTAGCAAGCATTTTTCTCTCTCTCCATATGGCCAATCCACTTGCCTAATTTCTCATAACATGGTAATCTCAGGGTAGTCAGAATTCTTATATGATGGATGACTTCCCCTAGAGCAAGAGCTCTAAGAAAAGAAGAAGTTGCCAATTCTCTTAATGGCTAGACTCAGATCTGGCATAATGTCAGTTCTGCCATATTCTGTTCATCAAAATCACAGCCAGTTCAGATTCAAGGAGTGGGAAGAACAGGCTCCACCTCTTGTTGGGGGACTTTCTTGCATATATAGGAAGAAAAGAAATTGAGAGTGGCCACATTTGGAGACAAACTGGCACACTTTTCCTTTTGTTTGCAACTTTTCCAATCATTTGTTTTAAATGTGTCTCTTATAAAGAGATTGTAGATGGGTTTTAAATTTGTGATCCAATTTCAGATGATTTTTCTTTTATTAGAGACATTTAGCTCCTTTAGATTTATTGATACATAGAGAAAGACAGAAGATTCTATAAATAAAAAGAAAAAGCTCAACAACCTAATAGAAACATTATCAAAGAATATGAAAGGCATTTAACAAAAAAGGAAATGCAAATGGCTCTTAAATATATGAAAAGATATATTCAATCTCACTCACAAAACAACTCAAATTAAAACTACATTGTAGGGGAGCAGATATGGCTCAAGCAGTTGAGCTCCCACCTCCCACATGGGAGATCTCGGGTTCAGTTCCTGGTGCCTCCTGAAAAAACAGAAATGAACAACAAATGAAACAAACAAATAAACCAACTCAGGGAAGCAATGTGTCTCAGTGGTCAAGTGCCAGTTTCCCACATACGAGGTCCCAGGTTCAATCTCCAGCCCCTGGTACCTAAAAAAAAAAAAACCAACCAACCAAACAAAAAACACTACATTGTAATAGGAATAGAAAAGAATTTCCTGAATCTGAAAAAAGGTATCAACAAAAGCTCCTTAATATCATAGTTAATGGTGAAATATTAAATACCTTTCCTATGAGGTTGGGAATAAGATAATTAGTGACTATTACCATTATTTTTATTCAGTATTAAACTGGAAGGCCTAGCCAGTATAACAAGAAGATAAATGGTGCTACATCGATTTGCATACTCATATGGACAAAAAAAATGATCCATGATCCCCACTTCATACCATATAAAAAATTAATTCAACATAGATCATAGATCATAATTTGATCATACCTAAACGTAAAATCTAAAACATTCAAGCTTTGAGAAAAAAACATAGGAGTATATCTTCATGACCTTAAGGTAGAAAAATTTCTTAAGCAAGATACACAAAGCACTAACTATGAGAGGGAAAAAATGATAAACTGGATTTCATTAAATTTAAGAACTTTTTTAAAAAAGATTTATTTTATTTATCCCCCCCCTTGTTGTTTTTGTGCTCGCTTTCTTGTTCTCTGTGTCCATTTGCTGTGTGCTCTCTGTGTCTGCTGGTCTTCTCATCTTCTCTTTAGGAGGTATCGGGAACTGATCTTGGGACCTCTGATGTGGGAGAGTGGCACTCAATCACTTGAGCCACCTCAGCCCCCTGGTTTGTTGTGTCTCTCCTCTTTGTCTCTTTTTGCTGTGCCAGCTCTCCATGCAGGCCAGCTCTCTGCACAGGCCAGCTTGCTGCACAGGCTGGCTTGCTTTCACAAGGAGACCCTGGGAAACGAACTCGGGACGTCCCAAATGGTAGACAGAAGCCCAGTCACTTGAGCCGCATTCCCAAGAACTTCTATTCATAAAAATATATCACTGATAAGGAGCAGGTGTAGCACAGTAGGTGAGTGCCTGCTTCCCATGTGTGATCTCCCGGGTTCAATCTCCAGTACCTCCAAAAAAAAAGTAAATGATTAGGAGAAGAAATAAAATATATCTCCAATAAATCACTCATATCTAGAGTATATAAAGAATTCCCACCAATCAACAAGAAAGGGGAAAACATTAATATTGGCATGATTTAAATAGGTACTTCATAAAAGAGAAAATCCAAATTGCCAATAAGCATATGAAAAGGTGCTGAACATTATTAGTCCTCAAAGAAACACAAATTAAAACCACAATTAGATATTACCACACAACCATTAGACCATTAGAATAAACATCAAGTATGGAAAAGGATGTGGAACAAACAGAACTTTCATGCATTAAGACGATAGTGTAAATTGCTTCAACACTTTAGAAAACTGTTTACTAAAGCTAAACATATGACTACCCTATGCCCAGCAATTCCACTGGAATTCCAGTGGAATGCCCAGCAATTCCACTCCTAGATATATTTTTATAAACTAAGTGCAAATGTCTACCTAAAGATATGTACAAGAATTTTCACAGCAGCTTATAGCTCCAAACTGGAAAACAACTCAGATGTCTATTAATAGGAAAATGAATAAACAAATTGTGGTAAGTTAGCACAATGTAAAACTACACAGCAATTTAAAAAGTACAAACTGCTGACACATGAAACAACATGGATGAATCTCACAGATGTTATTTTGCATGAAAGAACAGGGAAAAAAATACATATTGTATTAATCCATTTATATGAACGTTCAGGAACAAGCAAAATTAATGGATAGTGATATGTCAGAATAATGATTATCTCTGGGGGGGGGTGGATATTGATTGGAAAGAAGCATAAGGGATCTTTTTGGGGTGCTACAAATATTCTATATATTATGTGTGTATTTATACAGGACATATTTGGTATAAATGGGTGTGGCAGTCTGAGATTATTTTATGAATCCCAAAAAGAGAAATATTATGTTTAAAAATTAATCTATTCCTCTGTGTGTGATACCCTTTGATTGTATTAAATTCAGCTGAGGGGACTTTGATTAGAGTACCTGTGGAGATTAGAGCTTTTTGGATTTGACTACGTCAGTGGGTGTGACTCAGGTTGAGTCCCCGCCCCCTTGCTGCGTCTGATATAAACGGATACTCACTCAAGAAGATACACAGAGAACCCTTTCATTTTTGTTCCAGCCACATGACAGAAAGGAGAGGGCTCCAACAGCTAAAGTCCCGGGGGAGAGATGAACCATTTTGCCTTATAGCTTACAGCTGAGATTGGAAAGAAAGCTGAGAGTGATTTAAGAGGCCTGGAAAGAAACAAGCTCTATGCCAGGAGAGGACTTCATTAAGCACGGAGACTCAAGAGGAAGAGGAAGCCCAGAGGGGAAGGCAGAGAACAAGCCAGAGATCGGTGACCATCTTGCTTCAACATGTGGCAACTGATTTCGGTGAGACAGCAACCTTGAGTTGGACTTTTTATGGCCTTGTAACTGTAAGCTTTTACCCCTTTATAAAGCCAACAGATTTCTGGTACTTTGCATCAGCAGCCCTTTGGCAGACTAATACAATGGGTATACAGTGAAAGTTTTCCATTCTAAACTGCCCTTCAACCACTTTGGTCTCTGTATAGGCAAGTTTTGGTGTTCTGTGAGTTATTGTATTAATCACAGTAATTAACACTAGCTGCCGTAACTGACAAACCCCAAAATTGTAGTAACTTAGAACCACAAAAGTTTATTTTTCAATCCTGTGACAGTTTTTGTGGTTCAGGAGAAACTTCACCATCTTTTAGCTAAACTATCTGAACAATGAGCCCTTTAAAGTAACAGAGATAAAGACAGATAAGACTAGGAGATTGCCCAAAAGGTTTTTAAGGGGTAGGCCTGAAAATGGTTTATATAAGTTCCACCCACATCCCATTAGCCAAATTGCTAGGGTGCTAACTGCCTGGGTACCCAAGAAGAGGAAAGTGAACAGATAGTATTACCTTTGCTGTGGGTATCCACTTAAAGCTGTTGAAGATTCCATGATAAAAACTGAGGAACTGCTCCTTAAGGATATGGGCAGCTATACAAAGTAATTACAGAAAATATGAACAGATTGAGAGGTTCTCCCAAACCCCAACACAGAGTAAATTCATATTGTTTACATACGCTTGTAGGGTAGAAATGCTTTTGACCTACCTCCTCTTACCTAACCCACTGGATTGAGCAACATTCTCTATTCTCTCTGTAAAATACTCTGATACTCATGGCACACTGAACACTTAGAGCTGGTAGGCTATTCTCTAGCATCATCACACACTTCTGCTGCCAGCAACTGGGCTGTGTGCTAACCATGAGTCGACTGGGTTTGCTCCAAAACCTGTTTTTCCAGTTGCACTTGTTACTCCAAGTATGTAATTTAATTAAATGTTACTTAAACCTAAGAAATATAAGTTCCAAAATTCAAAGAAAAGGCTTTATCCCTTTTTGAAAAGCCATGCTAGGCCTAATGCACTGAAACTTCAGGTAGGCTTGTTGAAGTCATAGGAACTAGAATAGAGCATTAAATTATGGCCCTGTAAGAATTTCCTCATCTGGTAATAGGGTGGACTTTTGAACACTGCTGTGGTTGCCCCACCTTGCCTCATGCCACTTTAAATGACATGAAAGGCAGTCATTGTTCTCATGCCATTTACCTGACAGTTTTCATTCCCAAGGACAGCTTAAATTGTTGACATTTGGGTGTACCTCCAGGAAGAATAAAGGCAGGCTTTGGGGAACCACATTCATTCATATTGTTGATCTTGTATATATATTTGTTCACTGCTTTTTTACAGGTTCAATAGGTGAATTAATGTAAAAGCAAATTATGTAATCATTCTTGCCAATCTTTGGACCTTGATAAGCCTTTCATTCTGGGCTAGTCCAACCATACATCAAAAAATTGGTGAATATTTTATGTTTTATTTTAAAATATTCAAGGTATGTATTGTTACTAAAATAGCAATAAAGTGATAGTAGAGTCAGATAACCCTTCCCTCAAAAAAAAAAAAAAAAAAAAAAAAAAAAAAAAATGGGAAGAGGATGTGGCTAAAGCAACTGAGCTCCAGTCTACCATATAGGAGGTCCAGGATTCCACCAGGGTTTGATTCCCGGGGCCTCCTGGTGAAAGGCAAGTTGGCCCGCATGGCAAGCTGACCCAGGCAGAGAGCTGGCGCAGCAAGATGATGCAACAAAAGTGAGACAATAAGAGATGCAGCAGACCAGGGAGCTGAGGTGGCGCAAGAGATTGCGTACTTCTTTCCCACTCTGGAAAGTACCAGGATTGGTTCCCGGTGCTGCCTAAAGATGAGACAAGCAGACACAGAAGAACATACAGTGAGTGCAAAACAATGGGGGGTAGTAAATAAATAAATGAATCTTAAAAAAAAAAAAAAGATTGCAGATATAGTCTCAGCTGAAATGTGTTGATAAGAGGTTCCTTATTCAGACAGCAGTAATAGGAAAGGACAGTCTACTTATCTGGCAGTGAAGTAGAATCATGATGGAAGCATGTAGTCTTCAGGTGCCATGTCTCAGTCTGAACATTTGGCAGTAACTAACTATTCTACAGCCATATATTCTTTAATCCAGAAATCTCTGTTCCCCTGAGATAGCAAATCTCCACCTCCATTGTTGGGTGAGTAACTTTCTAACCATGGGTAGGTTTAAGATAAATTTGGAGATAATTAAGTAAATCGGATCTAGAATACTTGAGAGCTATGTCTAGAAATAACCAAAGAATGTTTATTATTTAGTGTTTGTGCATAACAAAATATATTAGGTTTTTTAAAATTTTAAGCTGGAAGGTATAATAGAATTTGCATATATTGAATTTCATTGATGTGGCATCCCAAGTGGAAATGTCTAGTAAACAGTTGAATATTAGGGTCCAAAACACAAGGGGAGGTCTGGGCAGAGATGAAGATTTGTAAGTCAAAGTGGCAGATGAGATCTCCTTGTAAAGTACTGGAAAGTGAGGAGAAAAAATGGCCAAGAACACAAACTTTCATGAATTAGGATTTCAACTTGACTAAGAAAATAGCTTAAACTCACATGACTTATTTATGTAACAAGAATAAGCATTGGGAAGCGGATGTGGCTCAAGCAGCTGGGCGCCTGCCTACCACATGGGGCGTCCTGGGTTGGGTTCGGTTCCCAGTGCCTCCTAAAGAAGACGAGCAAGACAGCAAGATGACACAAGGAGATGATGCAACAAGGAAACACAATGAGAGACACAACAAGTGGAAGCGGAGGTGGCTCAAGCCATTGGTCGCCTCCCTCCCACATGGGAGGTCCTGGGTTCAGTTCCCAGTGCTTCCTTTACAAGCACACAACAAGCATACAGCGAGTGCAAACGATGAGGGGGTGAGAATAAATAAATAAAAATAAATCTTTAAAAAAGAAGAATATTCACACTATGGAATACTATGCAGCTGTAAGAAGAAATGAAGTCGTAAAGCATATGACAACATGGATGAACCTGGAGGACATTATGTTGAACAAAGCAAGCCAGACACAAAAGGACAAATACTGTATGAATGTGTTACTATGATCCAAATATATTGTGTAACATATTGTCTGATTCAAAAAAATTTTTATATGTATCCAGTACATTTAGTTGAGAAGTGTATATATTCATCTGTGTTTACTTTTTAGTTTTTAATTGTTTATATTTTCAATTATTAAATGCACAAAAGTAAAACATATATATATATAACCCAAATAAAAAAAAAAAGAATAAGCATAGACATATGGATTCTGCTTCTGTAATTAATTGCCTCCCAGTCCACATCATTCTAGTAACTCAGGGATAGATCATTTTTCAGCTGGATTACAGCAATAACTCGTCTCTTTCTTCTTACTTCCGCATACATGGGAAACTCCAGGCTACTCTCCAGTGTCATCTCTCACCATTCCTCTCCTTGCAGTATACTTGGAATTTGACTGCAACACGTTTTCTCATACCTTCTTGTTTTCCCACATACTGATTTTTCTTTTCCCTCTTCCATTACCACTTATTCCATTCCTTTCATTTTTTAAAACTCAGATGTCACTTTTATTAGGAAGAGTCCCAAATTATTTTAGGAGCACATCATAGGTGGTTCCATTGCATCTTGTCCTTTAAAAATAGTTCAGTATTTAAATTGTATTGTAAATGTTAGTCTGTCTCTCAACTATGCTGTGTGCTTCTTTAGGGCATCTATGAGTCTTTATCTTCTATCATTATCACTTGGTCAATACCTGGTTTGGACTTGGCATTCTGATGATATTTCTTGAGTTAAAATGCTGTGTTATTGATGAAGCCTTGATGGAGACTCCCACAAAGACTCTTCTCCTCCTCAATACAACCTCCTTTCTTAGTCCAGTCCAGCTCTGAGAACCTTTCTTTTTTTTTTTTATTTTTTTTTTAAGGTACCAGGGATTGAACTGGGGACCTTGTACGTGCAAGGCAGGCACTCAACCACTGAGTTACGTCTGCTCTGCTCTTCTTTTTGTTTCAATACTTCAGCCTGCTTTTTGATTCCTAGGCTATCCCTTGGAAATCCTCACACCTAAGGCCAAGTTTCAGAGTAACTCACAGAGTCCTCAGTTCCCCACTTCTTTGCTCTTCTATATTGCTTATCTATTGCTGCATAACAAATCATATAACATCATAAAACAAAAATAAACATTATCACACACAGTTTCTGTGAGTTTAGGAATTTGAGAGTGGCTTAAGCGGGTGGTTCTGGCTCATGGTCTCTCATGAGGCTATAGTCAAGATATCAATTGGGGCAGCAGTCACCTAAAGACTTGATGTGGGCTGGAGGATCTCATTCTAAGACAGCACATTGAACTGGCTGGTAAGGTAGTACAAATGGTTGTCAGGGGGACTCAGTTCTTTGCCATTTGGACATCTCCATAGGGCTAATTGAGTGTCCTCAAAACATGACAGCTGACTCCCTCAAGAGCAAGAGATGGGAAAGATAGAAGCCACAATCTTTTTTTTTTTTTTTGAGGCACGGGCCAGTTATTGAACCTGGGACCTTATATGTGGGAAGCCGGCACTCAACCACTGAGCTACGTCAGCTCCCCTGTGTTGGTTTTTTTGTCTGTTTGCTTGTTGTTGTTTTTTTTTTGTTTTTAAGGAGGCATCGGCACCTGAACTCAGGACTTCCCATGTGAGAAGCAAGCACTCAATTGTTTGAGCCATATCCGCTCCCCACAAACTCTTTTATGGCCTAGCCTCATTATTCAACACAGTCATTTCTTTCATATCCTACTGGTTACATAGATCAGCCCTATTCAACAAGGGAGAAGACTACTTGAAGATGTGAATGCCAGAAGGCAAGCATCATTAGAGGCCATCTTGGAGGACAGTAACCTCATCCTCCCTGAAGATTAGCATATAATAATTTATCCTTTTGTGGGTTTAATGGATACCAGAAAGAAATGGGAAGTAACAATGGTTGAATACTCATTACAATGTTAGACAATTTTCAAGAAGTTATTTAATTATCAAAACTGTACTTGAAGATGCATAGAATTTGCTCCTTTTTAAGACAAGGAGGACAACACTTTTTCTACTTTTGTTAACCTCAAAAGTAGAATTTGCATCCATGCTTATAAGGCTCCAAAGCTCAGGCTTTCAATTTTTAACCCTTTTTATTATGACTATAATATACACAGAGAATTTTTAGAAAACATAAATATACAGATTAAGAAATTATTATAAAGTGAACATCTATATAATCATCACCTGAATCAAGAAATAGAATATTGTCAGCATTTTAGAAGCCCTCCAAAGGGCACTTCCCAATCCCAAACCTGTCCCTCCCCACTAAAATTAAGCACTGTCCTGACTTTTATGGCAATCACTTCCTTGATTTTCTTTATACTTTTACAACTTGAATATACGTCCCTAAATACTATAATACAGTTTTGCCTGTATTTGAACCATATAAATGAAATGGTACAGTATGTATTCTTTTAGGTTTGGTTTCTTTCAATGTTATTTTGACTGATTTATCCATATTGCTTATGAACTGATAATTGACTATATTGATTATTGTACAGTATTATATGTATATACCACGATTTATTTTTCCATTCTACTGTTAATAGACATTTGAGCGGTTTCTAGGTTGGGACTATTACAAATATTTCTGCTGCTGATGCGTTTGTTTTTCTATAGAGCACATACTTAGGAGTGAATTTCTGGGTCAAAGGGTACTTAGGAGTGAATTTCTGGGTCAAAGGGTATGTGCTTCTGTAACTTAATAATTCTAAACTGTTTTCTTTAACAGTTGAATCCATTTTTACTCCCCCAAGTAAAGAGCTCCATCTATACCATATACTTCCCAACTCTTGGTATTGTTAATCTCTCTGATTTGGACATCCAACTGGGAGTATAGAGATCTAACATTGCAGTTTTACCATGCCAATTCCTTGATTACTAATTAGATTGATAACTTTTTCATAGATATGTAGATACAGATATATGTATAACATTTGTATTTTCTTTTTTGTTAAGTGCCTTTTCAAGTCTTGACCACTTTTTTCTGTTTTCTTTTTCTTATTGATTTATAGATGACCTTTGTATATTCTGAATATGAATCCTCTGTTGGTCATATATATTACAAATATCTCCCACTCTGTAGCTTGACTTCTTCTCTCTTAATGGTATCTTTTCATGAGCAGAAATGCTTAATATTAGTGTAGTCAAATATATCAATTTTTTCCTTTATATGAGTGCTTTTTGTATCCTCATAAATAAGTATTTTCCTAATTCAATGTCATGACAATATTATTCTAATATTATCTTTGGGGAGGGACAAGTCTGATTTATTCCTCCCTTCTGATAACAGTTTAATGGAAAAATAAGTGGATTCCTCTTATAAAAAAAAAAAAAAATCATTTCCTGGACCAGGAAACTCTATTGTTACACAGTAGCCTAATTGCTGCCCCCATTTGCAAAAAATGTTGGTATCCTTGCCTACTAGAGTCCTGGCCATAGTTCAATGTTAAATGGTGTTTACTTATCACTTTGTGTGTTTTTCCACAATAAACCCATTTTATATTTACACTCTTGCACTGGTGATATATGTGTCCATGTGTTCTTTGCATGATAATTCCCTAAAAACACCACTGATGTGCCTCCTATCCAGGTCTACAATCTACATGGATTTGATTTTTGTGATTGGTATTAAAATAGGAGTTCCAGTATAGTTTATTGTAAAGACAGTCCTCACACCAACGCTCTATAGTGCCAGTTTGTTAAAAAGCAAATGCATGGACCTGTTTTGGGTCTCTCTACTCTGTTTCACTGGCCTCTTTGCAAATACAACATTTTAAAAATAAACCTTAGGGAAGTGGATGTGGCTCAAGCAGATAGGCGCCTGCTTACAACATGGGTGGTCCCAGGTTCGGTCCCTCATGCCTCCTAAAGAAGACAAGCAAGACAGCAAGCTGATGCAACGGGCTGGCACGGTACGCTGGCGCAACAAGATGACACAACAAAATGACACAATGAGGAGACGCAACGAGGAGACACAACGAGGAAACATGATGAAAGACACAACAAGCAGGGGCCGAATGTGGCTCAAGTGATTGGATGCCTCCCTCCCACAGGAGGTTCCGGGTTCCATTCCCAGTGCTTCCTAAACAGAAGATGAGCAGGCACAGAAAGCAGACAGTGAGCACAAATAACAACAGGGAAGGGGGGAGAGAATTAAATAAATAAATAAATCTTAAAAAAAAAAATAAGCCTTGAGGAGTGGGTGCAGCTCAGTTGAGCACCTGCTTCCCATGTACAAGGTCCTGGGTTCAATCCCCAGTACCTCCTAAAACTAATAATAATAATAATAATAAGCTTTGAGAAGGAAGTTGGAATATTAGAGTGACAGAGAGCTCAGGTCTCTCCCAGAAAAATAGCTAGAGGACAGGAAGAAACTGTCTGGAAAACTGTTCTAGGGCTTAGGACACCAAAGGAAGGCTAGACACCACCCAGAAGAGAGAGGGGCAAAGAAAAGGAGCCTCGGCTGTCTGAAAAAATCCCCTGAGTAAAGCTGTAGTAGCAGCTGCTGGTGCCCATCCCCCCACCTTTGGTGCAAACATCACTGGGTCCTTTGGCCCCTGGCAAGCAGCTATGGACTGAAGGGTTGCAGGGGCCCTCTTCCCCAAGAAAGGGGAGAGTGAGGGACACAGCCTAAGGGCAAATTCAGATTTTGGCCAGGGAACTTGGTCTGCTGCTTTGAAGTGGTGCATACTTCCAGGCTGGGTGGGGCCACAATGTTTGCCTCCAGGGCTGGCAGGGAGCTAAGGAAAATTTGCCTTCACAAATACCCTACCTACTGCCCTGGGATGGTTGCTAAGGACACAGAAGGAGGGAGGGTGCGGCTAGCCAAGGGAGGAGAACAACCAAGAAAGTTTGTTTGTGAGGTTTGTCCCACCCTGAGGGTGCTTCTGTACCACCCACCTGGGCAGGGTTACAGTGAGTGCATTCCCCTCTAGGGTCTGGGGCTTGAGCTGAGAGGTCTGCTGAAGAGCAGCATCTGCTGGCAGACCAGGAAAGTACACACAAAGAAGGGAAAAATAGTAAGAAATAAAGAAAAGAGGTAATTTGGTGCCTTTAGTACCCAGCTCTCCAAGACCATTGGAAACTGGCCTGCATCCCATTACTGGGTCCTTCGCCCTGATTTGAGCAGTTAAATGGGCAATCTTAAATATATAGAACAAGTTGAATGAAGAATCAAAGAACAGTGGTAGCACACAGCTACTTAATAGTCAATCACTAGGCAAGAGAGAGAAACTAAACATAAGAGCAAACTCAGCATCATTAGATGCCTAGAAATCAGCAAAAAAATTTACAAGTCATACTAAGGAAAAGGAAGGTATGATTCAGGCAAAGGAACAAATCAAAGCTCCAGATGAAACACAGGATTAAAACAACTAATTTGTTCATACAAATCTGCTAAATCAAATCATGGAGTTGAAAGAAAATGTGGCTAAAGAAATAAAAGACATTAAGAAGACACTAGGGGAGCTGTTGTGGCTCAGTGGTTGAGTGCCAGCTTCCCATATACTAGGTCC
>JAQZBX010081571.1:0-13654 GCA_029593785.1 Cabassous unicinctus | reverse complement strand
AAAAAAAAAAAAAAAAACACTTAAGGACCCTGCACAAGTCACAGCCACCAATAAGAACCAGGAAAAATCTGTCCTGGCACTGACAAGTTGCCTGCACTCTCCCTGATGGGCCCAGTTCCTGGTATGAAGAGAAATGATCCAGGACAAGGAACAGCTGGGACTCCATAGGTTTCAAAAGAACCTGGCTTGCCCCCTCCTTCTTCTGAAGGCTCCTCCTCCCTCACCTGGGAGCCCATGTTTTGGTGAACAGGAGAACTTGGCCATCACCAGAAGTAGACTTCCAGTGGCAGGTGCAAAGCTCTCCATGATCCACCCCGATCTGTACAAGGGAGCAAATGAGAGACAGAGAAGCTTACTTACTTACTTTTACTTAATCACGTACTTATCTACTTATCTAATAATTGCTTAGCAGTTTCCCCCAGAAAAGATCTGCCATTCTAAGCTTAGGGCAGGGGG
Source organism: Cabassous unicinctus (assembly GCA_029593785.1). Taxonomy (NCBI): domain Eukaryota; kingdom Metazoa; phylum Chordata; class Mammalia; order Cingulata; family Chlamyphoridae; genus Cabassous; species Cabassous unicinctus. The sequence goes on along the minus strand of JAQZBX010081571.1, from coordinate 13,198 downwards.
TATGGAGAAGGCAAGAGTTAGAACCATGAGGCAGAGACTGAGCTCTCCGCATCTAGAATCACTCTTAGCTCCGCATCACAGACTCACGTGTGTGAGGTCATGGACAAGCTCATATACACCCATGCACACTCCAGGCCTGGGTACACGGGAAGGGGTGGGGAGCAATCAGCGAGCAGCCAGAATGCACTGGAGAACTATGAAGAGGCAATCCAGGCCTCCCTTTCTTTGGGCAGACCACCCTTTCAGGTCATCAGAAAAAGCATCACAGAAAGCGGGCTCCAGAGCATCTGTTTCCTTTTACCAGTTCTCATTGGGAAGGAGGGTGGGAGAGCACATGGCTACCTAGTCCTCTTTGAGCCTTCACCTCTGAGGTCTCCAGTTCAGCCCCTCTGCAGGAAGAGGAGAGAGGACCTTCCATAGGATGGGAGCAGAGCAGGACTCAGGGCCCAGGAAGCCTGTACCCACACATCTCCCCGACCCCGAACCTCTATCCAGCCAAAACTCGCTGTGATTTGTCACTCCTATACAACCAGTTTCAATCACGTCTATGTTCTCCCAACTTCCGTGCATGACCCCTATCTCTGAGCTTCTGAATGGCCCTCACACTTATTTTCTTCCAATACCAAAAATAAATAAATAAATAAAATAATATGAGAAAAGGGAAAAAATACCCTAATGAGTTCAAAGTGAGTGAAACTCAATGGCTTAAAAAAGAGACCAAGGCATTGCTGTTGGGCGTTTGCAGCCTGGCTGAAAGAAAAGCTAATTTCCTTGCCCCCCAAGAGTCCGAGGTCCTTCTTAATAAACAACTGCAACCTCGTGGGTTTTCCCTTGAGCTGACACTGAGTGCCCTGCCCTTTAACCCCCGGGTGGTTCCCCTCCTTTTTCTCTCATTGGGTAATGACAGCTTCTCTGCCAAGGGCTGAAATTTCATTTCCAAACTGCTTTGCTTCATCTGTCCCAAACATGAAGGATGGGTGTCCAGAGCATTCGCTGAAACGTGAAGCCGTTCACACTTACCTCAATAGCACTGGGCCGTGCTGTGTGAGGACAGCGGGGGGCAGGGGGCACGCCTTTCCTGAAGCAGGGGCCAGCCCTTGACCAGAGGTCTGGGGCCAGTTCCCAGGGGGTCTGTGGCTAAGTTCCCACAGGCAATCCCCACACACTGCCCCCTCGGCCAGGGGGCCTGACTAAACAGGCTTTCCACGGGTAGATGAGCACTGCTCACTTCTAGAAGACTCCGAAGGCCCTCCTGGCCGTGCTGGCAAAGGGGCAGGCCCGCCTGCGAAACGTACAAATCATCTGTTGACTTAGGTTCGAAGTGAGGGGAGGGGGTCGGGGGGGATGATGCATCTGTTTACGGAGCTGGATGGAGAGGCGCTTCCTCGCCCAGTATGAGACCAGACTTTGAAGTGATCTTCTAGGACCTCCGTCCACCCACCAGAGAGGAGCGCTGAAAGCTTCCCGCAAGGCCCGGCAAGAGTTTGTTCCAGAAGCAATTTAGAGGGCCAAAGTAATTGACTTTCTATTAGCTTCCTTGAGGGACTGTTTCATTCCATCGACCTTCAGTCATATGCAGACGTAATGTCTAACTCAGCGAAGCTAGAACAATTAGCAAGGGCCCCGGTTGTGTTTCTCCTGAACCCTCTGTTACAGCAGCCTGTGCTTTAACTTAGGGCAGCTGCTGCACAAGAGCTGAAGACAACGGGTCTGCACTTCATAACCTTAAATTACCCAAGGGAGACAGGCTCTGCAAACACACTCTTTAGGTGCTAACAGCTCCTGTTATGAAGGTGCTGCTTCCTCTGAAAATACAAACCAAGACCCCTGCTCAATTCTCTACCACCTTCCTACCCCTATACTGAGTACAGAGGAGGAACCAGCATCCGAGACTCTAGAGCTTAGGGTCTGGTGGGGAAGAGAAGACAGGAGGCACGTGGTTGTAATATAGGCAGATTATGGTAGGAAACATAAAAGTAGGAAACAGACTACCAGGGGCCGTGTGGGTAAGATGGTACATGAGGGTGGCACCGAACTAGACCTCAGACGAGAAAAGATGGAGGAGGCGAGAGGGAAATACAGGTGGAAATAAATGAATGACAGGAGAAAAAAAAAAGGCTGGGGATGGCTGGAACATTTGAATGTGATAAGCATCTAAAGCTAAGGAAGTGAAGTATTAGAGCAGTCGTTTTCAAACTTGAGCATGTACCAGAATCACCTGGAAGGCCTTTTAAAACGCAGATTTGCTGGGCCGCACCCCCGAAGCTTGTGATTCCATAGATCTAGAGCAGGGTTGGAGAATGTGCTGTTCTAGCATGTTCCCAGAAGATATTGACCTTGCTGGTCTGGGGACCACACTTGAGAACCACCATTTTAGAGTGTACTCTGACTGCAAGTGAGAAAAATTCACTCCAAGGAACTTTGTGAGCAAGTTATTGGCTCAATGTAACTGAAAATTTCCAAAGCAATTGTTGGCTTCAGGCACAGCTGGATCTTGGAGCATAAGTCATCGGCCCTTGGCAATTTTCTTTCTCCATTTCCAAGCTGTTGGTTTCATCTTCAGGTGACGTTTCTGTACTTAATGCCTCTGACATTTAAAACTTACGCTGTCATTATAATCAGCAATCCCAGGGGGAAAAGGGAGCTTTGCTGTCCCTACAGTTCCAAAGAAGCCCCGGAACTGAGTTTCTTTTGACCTGACAAAGGGCAAATGCCTATATCTGTCCCAGCTGAGGAGAGGGAAGGTTCTGGTAGGCCAGGTGTAGGTTGCATATACCTTCCTGGACTCCATGGACAAAAATCAGGGTGTGAGTCCTGAAAAAAAAATTAAGTGCATTAAAACGGGCAAACAGAAGGAATGGATTTGTGGCAGGACTACAGGGAGATACTGAACTGGTCACAAAAGGTCACAAGCAAGAGAATTTGACTGTCATTGTCATGATCAACATAATGTTTAAAGCCTTGTCTTGTATAAGGCGCTGCTCAAAGACCCGAGGATGCGAAGACCTTAAAGGCACTGCCCTCAGTAAGATTCATTCATTTCACACGTTGTGGTTGAGCACCTATTGTGTGCCAGGCACTTTTCATGGAGGGCTACATTGATGAACAAATGGACAAAGAACTCTGCCCATAAGAAACTTAAGTTCTAATATAACACAATCACCACGACCGCCATTTATTGTGTGCTCACCAAGCACCAAGAATTATTGCATTGTATCATTACAGCAGCTCATCAAGGTGGCCATTATTGTATTAGTTTTGCAGACTGAGAAACTGAGAATCAGAAGAGTTAAGGGACTATTCTGGGTCATACTAGTAGTTAGGTGACAGAGCTGGGATCAAACTCAGAAACGTCACATGGCCCAAAGTCTAAGTACCCAACCAGTACACTGTCCTGCTTCTCTTAAAAGAATTAAGACCTGGCTGGGAAAACAAAAGCTAAAGAGACAGAGCAACATATTTAAATATATACAGAATATGTTATAAAAAACCGGGTCAATCGGGGAATATTTCCTTCAAGAGGTAGGACTTGGGCTGCCTAAGAAGAAAGAGCAGTGTTTAGAAAAATGGGCAAGAGAGAGGAAAGCATTCAATGGGGGAGGGAGGGTAGGGGGGTGAGCACAAGAAGCAAGTGTTGATACTGTGAATGGTTTGCAGTAGGAATATGAATTATTCATAGGAAAGAAAGCTGGAAAGAAAGATAGACCTGGGTTTTGATAGGCTAGTGTCATGAACAAAGTTCAGGATTTATTTTTATTTTGCATGTCCATGTCTCTAAACCAGGTGCCCATCAGAATCACCCTGGGAGATGTTCTAAATATATAACTTCTTAGTTATATATTAGCCCTAACTGTCTGATTAGGTAGGTGTAGAGTGGGGCTGGGGCATGGGTAATGTTTCATAAAGCTCTCCAGGTAATTCTTACCTATGTTCAAATTTGGGAGCTACCATTGGAGAAAATGGGTGCTAATTAGAGGTCTCAGCAGAGGGGTGCTGCGTAGAATGGGATAGTTTGTGAAATTGTTTCCCAAAATGTGTTCCAGAGAGCAATAGAATTACCAAGTTTTAAGATGTTTCTACAGCAAAGAGGGGTATGCCATTGGTTTGTACCAAGTTAAACAGATTGCTGCAGGACTTCTCAGGGCCTTTTGAATGCTAATGAGCATTGTGAATCTTCAGGACGGGTATGATTTACAGTGTTTCCCTCCTCCCTTTTTTATTTTATTTTTTCACAGAAGTCACTCTCGGGACTCCTGTTCTGCAGAATACACTTTGGCAAATGTCCTATAGGATGATGAATCTGGTGGTAGAGAGGAGTTTGGAGTGGAAGGATAAGCCATGGAAACCAGTTAGGATGCTGGTCTGGTAGTATAAATATGGGGTGATAAGCCCCAACCGAGAAGAGCAGCAGTGAGAATTGAGAAAGAAAGGACTCGGAGCCTTGGTTTTCTTCATTCCTCCCAGGTCCCCTGCTCTGCAGGTTCAGCACCTTGTCCCAAGTCCTTACCTCCTTTCTCCCATCTCACACAGATTTCTGAGTCGAAGGGACCAGGACAGGACCAATGAGTCACACTTCCCCTGATGACCACATGTTGGTCCAGCCTGTTTCCCTACCTTGCATCCCAGTTCCCTGAAGCCATCCTAGACCAAAGCCTACTAAGCTGGGGCACTGTTTCAGAGTGGACATACTGCCAAATTCTGGGTTCTACTCCCTGTGTCTCCATCCTTTGACGGGGAGGTCTACATTTGTTTCTAAACCTGGTAGATACTAGCAGAAAGGAGAAAGTAAGCTGGGATCGACAGAGACAGAGCCTGTGGGAACTGACTCCAAGCACAGGGAAATCAAAGCAGTGAGTGGGGGAAGTAGTATGAGCTTTGGAACCAGGTGGACCTGGGGTTTTATATTTTTTGAGTCCCTGTGTACTCATCTGTAATAATAATAATAAATATACATTAGTCATTCATCAGTCTGGCTGGTCATCAGAATCACTTGGGAGACTTTTTAATCAAAATAAATTCCTGGGCTCCCCAGATCTCCAGAATCAGTATGTCCAGGAGAGGGGCATGGGAATCTGTGTTGCTGATGTTCTGGAGGATGGGAACATGGTGACTCATGCCATCCAGGATGGAAAGCACTAGTCCGTGGTTTCTCCCACTTGCCTGATCATAGGGATCATCTAAGCACTTGATGAAAACACAAATATTCTGGCCTTTCTTCCAAAGATTTTGATTCAGTGGATCCGGGACAGGGCCTTAGCATCTTCATTTATAGCAAGTCCTGGTGATTCTTATATTCAGATGGAGTTGGGGAACACGTCTATAAACTAATTCAGAGGTTCTTAACCCTGGATGTGTAATAGATCACCAGGGGAGTTTTAAAAACTGCCCTCACCTGGACTAATTAAATCAGAATCTCTGGGTGTGGAGACCCCACCTAACTCCCCAGGTGGTTCCAGTGAACTACTGGTCTTCTCCATAAGGCTGGGGGACGCTTAAGTGAGGTCATATAGGTTAAGCAACCATCAGTGCCTGACCAATATCAGATGCTCTAATTATATGGTCAGCATTTCATGTAAAGTGAAGAGTGTGAGAATGATATAAAGTGGTCTTAAACTTTTCAAGGAAAAAAATCATTTTTTTAATACTTCAAATACACAGTAAAGCATAAAGAGGGATATAACAAACCTCCCTGTACACACCATCCAGACTTTAAAATTATTAGTGCTTTTCATATTTGTTCCAGATAAATTAATACAAAAAGAATGAATGACGGATACAGTTGAGATTTCTTGTACCTCTCCTTCCCATACCAGAGACAATCACTCTCCTGAAACTTGCTTCCATACTTTCTGCCCTTTTTACAAATACTTCTTCTGTACACGACTACTTATAAATAAGCCACACAGAATATTGTTTTATGCATTTTATAAATGTATTGAAATAAAATTGTGTTCTAAGTATCATATTTTAAATTTCTTTTGAGTCGATATTTTTTGTGAAATTCATCCTTATAGAGGCCTATAGATCAATTTCATTTACTGCAGTTGCTGTTAAATCCATCATATGAACACACCAAGCAAAGCATCTATTTCTTCTTTGATGGAAATTGTTTCCAATTACAAAGTACAGAAAACATTACTTCATTGGAAATCCATGCTCACCTCCACCTGTGCACAAGAGCAAAAATTTCTAGCACGTATATTCTTAGAAGTGCAAAGGTGGAGCCATAGGGTATGGCATCTTAACCATCACTATGCATTGACAAGTCACTCTCAAAAGTGGCTGTAACCAAGGTCATACCATCCTGAGTCTGTGACAGGTGGGCCAACATTTGATATTATTAGATGTTGCACTCAACAGAAACCAATGCTGGTTGATTCCAGCAGGGAAAAAAATTATGTAAAGAATTTTAGATGGTTCCAAAATTGCCCATCACAAGGGTTGGTATACCAGGTTCAGAGGTACTCAGCCAGGTATGACATCAAAAATCATCGACAAAACCAGTCTGGTGAGGACATCATTACCTTCGGCCACCAGCTCCAAGCACTGCTCCCTACATCTGTACCACTAATACTCCTAACACTGCCTGCAAGGAGCTCCTATCGTTCCCCAGCCATAGTGGACCCAGCACTCTGTGGTGCCTCAACCAATGCTGCCCCCAGGAAGTGTGACTCACAGCCTGGTGCATCTTATGGTGACGCCCAGGTCATGTGCCCTCGTGCCCTAGCTGCAAGGGAAGCTGAGATCAATAGCATCTGGCATTTTTAGCTTCTGTTGTGGCTTTGCCTAAAAAAGTGGGGAAATTCCCCAAACATAGAAAGAAGGTTCAGATGCTGGATGCCCAAGACTGACAATTGCCCACAACATTCCTACTATGATGACTATGACAGGTATGCGGTTGTTGGCTTAGTTTGTATTCCCCTATTGCCATGGAGGCTAAACATCTTTTTCATATTTTTATTGGCCATTTGGATTTCCTCCTCTGGAAATCATTCTTCATACACTTTGCCCATTTTTCATGGAGTTGTTTGCTATTTTGTATTGATTTGTAGTTCTTTGTAAATTATGGATAATTAGCTTTATCAGTTACACATGTAGCAGATATATTTTCTGTCGTTTGCATTTTCACTTTATTTTACAGCATCTTTTGTTATGCAGAACTTTTTAATTTTATTATAGTTGAATTTATTGGTAAATTATTTCAAGATTTGCACTTTTGGGGCCTGCTGAATAGGTTTTCTTCATATATCAAAAATTGGAATGTATACTCCTACATGATCTCTAAAATTTTATTTATTTATTTTTTTAAAATATTTGGGTCTTTATTTCATTTGGAATTTATTTGTGCAGCTGGGGTAAGGTGGAGATTTAACATCTATATATAGCCAATTGAAAAATACTATTCTGCATTAATTTGTAATGGTGCCCTGGTCTGATGCTGCATCACCATATCGGCTTCCATTTTCTCCTATAGCTGTGCTGCCTAACAGAGAAGACACGAACCACCTATGACTTTTTCAATTTAAATGGATTGAAAGTAAATAAAACGGAAGATTCAGTTTCTTACTGACAAAAGCCACATTTCACTTGCCCAGTAGCCACACATGGCTCATCTACCTTATTGGGCAGCACAGAGAGAATATCTCCATCATGAAAGGTTCTACTGAACTGGTCTATAGTATTGGTCACTTTGTTCAACTCTGACCATTAGAAATACTATATCTTTATAGGTTTTCATACCAGATAGAGCATATTTCCCCCTCCTTACAAATCTCTCCTTATTGTGCTTCACAATTGCCTGAGGTATTCTTAGCTATATATATTTCAACATGACTTTTAAAATCAGTTTGGAAGGTTCTAGGAAAAGTCCTATGTGAATTTTGTTTAGAATTTTATTGAATTCATAGATTATTATCTGAAGAATTCATGTCTTTATGATGTTGTGTCTTCCCATTCATGACCATGGTATATTTCTAGGTTTATTTAGGTTTTTATGTCCTTTAATAAAGTTTCATAATGTTCTCCATATTTCCCTCTGCATGTTCTTTTCTTTTATTATATTTATTTCTTCTCAGTTTACTGCTCTTGTGGCTGTTGAGAATGAATTATTTTTATAAAGTACATTATCTAATTGGTAGAGTATAGAGTCTTATCTGTTTATACTGTTGATCTTGTATTTATAATTTTAATGCTTATTCTAATTTTTTCAGTAGCTTCTTATATTTTCAAATGGGCAATCTTTCATACATCTGCAAATAATAATACTTTCTTTCTAACCTTTGCATTTTATTTCTTTATCTTGTCTTTGAGCACAGACTAGACCTTCAGTATAATGAACAAAGAACATCCTGAAAACATCTCTGTTGTTAATTTTGGACTCACTTCTAAGTGTCACCAGTAAATATCATGTCCACTATACACTTTTGGTAGATACTATCAGGCTAAAGAAGAGCCCTTCTTTTCTTAACTTGCTATCATATTTTTTAAATCATCAATAAATTTCAAATTTTCTTGAAAGTCCCTTTTTAGCATCTACTGAGATGATCAGATGGTATTTCAGAGTTAATTTGATAATATGGTGAATTAGATTAATAGAGTTGCTAATGCTAGGCCAACTTTGGACATAAATTTGGGATGAACCCTCTTTTTTTGTTGTTTTGTTTTGCTTTTTGCATTTTCAATTTTTTTTTGAGAAATGTCTTTAGTACTTTTTGCACCTGGATTCTTGAATGAGATTGGGCAATGATTTCCTTGTTCTGTCTCTGTCTGACTTTGACCATCTTAAAATCACAAAATTATTTGGGAGGATTCTCCCTTTTTCCCCTGTGGAGACCTTTGCATAAGATAAGGAGTCTCTCCCCCTTGGTACTCTTTAATGGTTATTGTTCAGTTCAGGTTTTTCTTTGTCCTTTTGAGTAAATTTTGAGAGATAAAATGGATTTTTTAAGATAAGGTAATTTGTCCTTAAGTTTGTAGGCAAAGGAGGTCAAGATTAGAAAGCTATGGATGGGAAAACCAGAGAGAGCAAGATAAACAAAGGAGCAAGATCTGAATAGACTATGGGAGTCAAAGGCACTGGTGAAGAGGCTGGTCTTTGAAAGGAGGAGGTCTCCCTGAGTGGACAGAAGGACATCAGCTGACCCAGCCTCAGCAGAGCCAAAGGATGAGGTCTCCTTTAGAGAATGGGGAAAAGAATCAGTGTGTTAGGGAATGGCAGATCCAGCACTCAGCGTGTGACAGGTTTGCAGTAAGTTCTAGAGATAAAGGGCAATGAAGTCAAACAGCTTCAACTTTTGAAAGTTCCACATAGCTCTCTGGGCATGGTGGCAATTCTGTCCGTTTTCAAATGGCAGAAATGTTGAGAAATTATTTTAGAGAGTAAAATTTGGAAACTTCCAAATTCCAGTAGGCTTATATGTACAAAGTGAAAATTGCACAATATATCAGCTTCACATAGTGTCAACAAAATATACAGTTAAACAGAAATGGGTTGAGGCCCCAATTTTGTCACTTACTAGAAGAGTGACCATGGGCTAATTACTTAATCTCTTTGAATCATGGCTGTTTCATACATAAAGTGGGGGTGATACTAGTAATCACCTCATTGGGCTGTTGGAAGGATTAAATGAGCTAATGTATACAACTTGCTTACCTAGTGCCTGGCACAAGGTAAAACCTTAATAAATGGCAATAGCTATTATAAGTCAGGGCTTAAGTCACCTGGCATTTTCCCTGTGAGTTCTATTTCAGGATGTATGAGGAATAGGTATCTTGAGCTGATATAAGGTTTAAGAGAAAGAGTAAGTGATTCAATCTTTTTGTTTTTTCCCCACGGAGTAAAGCTTAGGAAGGTTTTCCCTCAAGAAGACTTGAGAAGACCTCCTTAGTCTCTTCCAATGGTTGAAGGGCTGTCATGGGAAAGAAGGAGCACCAGGGTTCTCCTTGGCTAGAATAATGGGTAAAAGCTTTGGGAGGCATATTTAGCCCCATCCTTCCTTCTGAGAGCTGGACCAGTTCCCTGGGCAACCTTCTCTTCCTTGCTCTGGTCTTCTCCAGGAGCTTTCGGTTTTCCTCTTTCTTCTCCAGGGTCACGATGTGCTCTGTCCTCAGTAGCACTTCAGCCAGACACTGAAACTGGACACAGAGTGGCACATAGTACCCGCAATTCTCCACTTCTCCACTGCTCTTAAAGACATGCCTAGTGTTTTAAGGATTTGGCAGATAATTCACTTTAGGAAAGAGACAAGGAAAAGGGACAAGTTCTCAGAATCTTATAAAGTTGTTACAGAATTGGTCCCTTGTCTGTAAGCCCTGCTTTCCTTCTGAAAGATGATAACTTTGATTCCTGGGAATGGGTTCTTCTAGATCTTCCTATCCTTCCTCATTAATAAGCCCAAAGAAGCTGTCAGAACAGAGCAACATATGTCTTCCTGGTTTAGGTGGATAGCTTGCCTCTCGGCGATCTCCAAGCTATATCACTGCTTGTCTCTGGGCCTCTGCACTTTTCTTTTTCATTTTCTCTTATCTTCCTGTCATGTTAAAGAGTCCTGCTCTCCAATTCTCCTGAGAAATTAAGGTGCAACAAACAATCCATATGGAGTGAGGCTGGGAAGTTATCCAGGGTTGAAGAAAGGGAGGTAGAACAAAGGAAGAATGCTGGCTCCTCTTGTCCCTGAGCCATATGACTCTACCCCAGTCTCCAGACATCAGGCTGTGTAGGAGCTGGAGACAGTCTCCCCTGAAAACACTTAGCAGCCATCGAGATCCTGCAGGGACCCTGACAGTGAAATCTGCAAATAATTAAACATTACATTTCCACCTTAAATTGGTTCTCAACAAGAAAGCATTGAGACCTCCAGTGCTGAAGCCCCAGCTCTGAGGCTCTGTTACCATCAGCCTGTGACTGTTCTGGCTGGAATGTGGGCTTCCACCAAAGTGTCTTCCCAGTGAAGTGCAAATTGGAGACAGTCATGGGCCTTGAGCTCTTTGTATCTCCAAAGATGGTTTGAGTTTGTCCTTGGACTCAGAACGGCTACTTGGTTTCAAACCAAACTTGTTTTGGATCTTCATCCTCCATTCCTGACTGTCTAGAAATACTGTTTTCTATAGCCTTTGAGTCTGACACCAAAAAGCTAGGAATGTCTGCCACTGAGATAAATCTCTCACGGCCACAGGGTCTGAGCACACCTCGTTTTTCCCACAGAATAGATGGCATATTAGTTTCCTAGAGCAGCCACGACAAATTACTACAAACTCGATGGCTTAAAATAACAGATATTTATTCTCTCACAGTTCTGCAGGCTAGAGGTTTGAAATGAAGGGTTTGGGCAGGGTCATCCTGCTTCTGATGTCTCCAGGTCAGATTCTGTCCCATACCTCTCTCCTAGCTTTTGGTGGCTGTAGGCAATCCTTGATGTTCTTTGGCTTCTAGACACATCACTCCCATCTCTACCTTCATCTTCACATGGCATTTTTCTCTGTGTGTGTTGGTGTCTGTGTCTCTGTGTCCAGATTTCCCTTTTCTTATAAGGACACCAGTCACATTGGATTGGGGCCTACTGTAATCCAGTATGACCCCATCTTAACCAATTACATCTGCAAAGTCCATATTTCCAAATTAGCTCACATTCACGGGTACTGAGGGTTAGGACATGAACATATCTTTTATGGGACACAATTCAACCCACAACAGATAGGAAACATGTCTACATTATCTTGGGTGGATAAGGCAGACTTGTTCCCTCCAGCATTAATTTTGAAGGATGTATAAATCATCCAGCTCTACAGGAAATGTGCCATCGTTCTGAAAATCCCTAGCTGATCTTATGTTTTTAACTCCTAAAAAGAATCTGTCCCTCAAGAGATATAGGTGATGACTAAATGGCAATGGATGAAGCCCCTACATATGGTGTCTGGTGAACTTATCTGTACAGATAGGCCCCCATTTAGAAAACACCCATCCATGATGGAGAGAGAAATAAAAGAAAATGGCCTCTTATAAAATTATTACCTTGTCATTTAAGTCAACAACGGCAATGCCATGATAGAAACCAGCAGTTATGTCACATTGTTTTATCACTCTAATTACATCAAGAACACAGTTACTGTCTGGCAGAGATAAGATTATGAGAAGCGGAGCCTGCTGAAATTTCCAATAGACAGCACCTGGATTTATGGGCTGATTTTTGAGTTTGGGCATTAAGTTCAATGAATTTTCTTTAGCTTAGAAGAGTTCTGCCGCCAGAGAAATACCATCTGGTTGATCCCTCATCACCCCAGCCCAGCCCCCACCCTCGCACCCGGGGCTGATGTGCCTAGGGAAGGGAGGGTCTCACTCAGGGAGACAGAGGCCCTCTATTTTCCCTTCTGCTGCCTCTTCCTCCTCCTCCTTTTTCAACCTCTCCTAGAGTCTGAGCAGGATGGTCACAGCCCTTACTGCTGACTGAGAAGCTCAGGATCAAAAGATAACAGAATCACAGTGTGGTAGAAAGACCCTTTGTGTCTTCTAGTCTGGCCCCTTCACTTTAACAGTGTGTAGACTGAGACTCGGAGGGTGAGTGATTTCCCAGGGCACACAGCTAGAACTGCGACCACATCCTAGATTTCCAGCCGCCTGCAAATGCTAAGTTCACTTTGGCTTCCCACACGTTCAAACCTCTGCCCCTCCATGGCTCCCCTTGGCGTGAGTTCAGCCACCCCTGCTGCAGAATCTGTGCCTGCCTTGAAAAGCAGAAACAACACATGCTTAGCGAAGAACGGGTCTCCTACTTACATTCTCTGCTCTCTTTTCTCTCCTACCAGAGGCCTTCTCCACCTCTTTCTTCTCCCTTTATTTTCATTAATGTGGGGAAGGGGAGGTGGTACACAGAGCCTCCAGGATCCTTATGAAGTTGGAGACAACCGCAGGGCTTCCCCAACCCAGCTGCCCAACTGAGTCACCTGCATAGCTTTTGTCCCACACTGATAAAGGATGGTGGTGTGGGATGTTGTGGGAGGTGTGGGAGGTGGGGAACATGAGAATCCCTGTAATTTCTGAGTAATAATTAGGTAATCTAAGCACCTTTAAAAATATATATATATAAAATAACATTTATGTAAGAAAATGCACATATATACATACGTATTTATATATCATTTTACAAATATTGGTGTGTACTGTGAAAAATCTTGATTTTTACGAACAATAAAAAAAAAAAAA
>JAQZBX010081570.1:0-13656 GCA_029593785.1 Cabassous unicinctus | reverse complement strand
AGTATCTCATTGGCTGACAAAGTAAATACAACCTCAAATAGCAGGGCTTATGAACTCTCTGGAGACATCCAGACAATATAATCAGGACAGACAGCTCAGGAGTTTGGTGCCTTGCCAGTGGGCCCTACTTTGGAATTTATGCTCCCCAGTGTGACAGAGTTGGATTCAATTGTATTTTCCCTAAACATGGCTCTTCTGACACTTCTATTTGTACCTATAATTAGTACTAGATTTCATAACTGTATGCCCAAGAGACTAAAATCTCTGGGCTGTCCATGTGCCAGCTGCACCATGAGTCTCAATGGAGTTGCAACACCTACTTTCTCAATAATTGGACTCACATAGGACAACTAAGAAGGAGATGATGATAGACAATGACCATCCCAAAGAACTGAGAGAGTCTGCAATTTCAAGCAAGAGAGTCCCATCCATCTGCTCTATGGGATCTAAGCCCCTCTCAATTAAAGGTGGAGTTGACATCACATACCAGAATCCTCAGAATTGGGGAATGAACTATGAACTAAACTGGATTTACTGGTGTACTGCTATAGACTTATTATGATTCTAGTAATGGAGAAATTATATCATTGATGTGTAGGCATTGGCCACTAGAGCTTCTGAGGGCAGGCAGTGGGAAAAACAGGTGTAATATGGGAACATTTTGGGGACTTGGGGATTGTCTTGAATGACATTACAATGACAGATACAGGCCATTACATATCTTTCCACAACCTATTAAATTGTGCTAGAGAGTGTGTAAACTACAATGCAAACTATAATCCATGCTTAGTGGCAATGATTCAAAATGTATTCAACAATTGTAACAAATATACCACACTAATGAAAGATGCTGTTAATGTGTGAAATTGTGGGAAGTATAGGGAATGGGCATATGGGAATCCCCTATGTTTTTATGTAACATTTATGTAACTTGAGAATCTTTTGAAAAAAGAAAAAAAAAATTTAAAGATTATGCTTAGGGTTATGGGTAATGTTAAGGTCATGGTTTTATCTACAATTTGTGATTGGTTATTGTTTCATTCAATATAGAATTAGGATTTGGGACAGTATATGGGGGGTTAGTTTAAGTTTAAGGAAAATATTGTTTGGTTAGAGTAGGATTAAGTTAAAAATAAATTCAGTATTGGCTTCAAAGGATGGTTTGAAATTTCTTGTGTTTTTTAAAATTAAAACTAACTTGTTATTTCTTTCTTATGTTTTTTAAATAAAAAAAATTAAACTTTTTAAAACCGAAGATTATCATCCATATATGAACAATCATAAACAATAAGTGTATAGCAAAATTTGTAAACTTACAAAACAAACATGCATATCACCATACAGGGCTCACAAACATTTCCCCACCACTAACTACTTGCATTGTTGTGAAACAATTTTTATAAACTATGAAAGAGTAGCATCAAAACATATCTAACTATAGCCAATATCTTACATTTGGTGTATTTCTTCCACCAACTCACCTGATTATTGACACCCTTTATTAGTATTATATGCTTGTTATCATTCATGAGAGAATATTCTCATATTTGTTTGGTTAACCACAGTCCTTCTTCCACCACAGAATTCATTGTGTTATACAGTCCCATGCTTTGTACAAACCACTCAAAGTGTACAATCAGTGGCTCTCAGATTCATCACAGAGTTGTGCTATCACCTCATTCAATGTTAGAATGTTTTCATTACTCCAAAAGGAAAAATCCCATACCTCCTTACACCTCTCTAACATTGTGCATAATTGATATAATATCTTCTTTGGCAATGCTTCAAAAATTACAATATTACTATTTACTATAATGCATTTGTTACTTTAGGTGTAATTAGTTGTAATTTTCTGATGTTTCACCATATTCTTAAAACTTTGTAAAAGAGCATTTTATACTATTAACCACAATCCTCATCCACCATCAAAATCACTGTTATGCAGCCTGTACATTATTCTCTAGTTTCCTTTCAATTGAAATAATGCAACCACAGACTTCTTTCAGCCACAATCACATTTATAAATCAGCAGTGTTAGTTATACTTACTGTAATGTATTACCATCAATTCTATTCATTTCCACACATTTACACTAAACTTTATTAAAAATTCTACATATATTAAGCATCACCTCCCATTCTCAACATTCTATTTCCTAGTAACCTATTATAGCAGTTTTAGATTATTTATGAATCCCAAAAAGAGAAAGATTATGTTTGTAAAATAATCTATTTATTAAATTATTGTATTAAATTCAAAGGTTTTTAAATTTACTTGATAAAATCAATTTAGGGCTTTTGATTTGACCACGTCATTATGTTGTGACTCTGGTTGAGTCTCCATCCCCTTGGTGGGCTGATATAAATGGGTACTCATTCAAGAACATATGAGAAGAGAAAGAATGAGCTTTGTTATGTTGATCCTGGGGCCCCTGGGAGAGATGAGCCATTCTGATATGTTGCAGCTGAAGAGAACAGAGCAGCTGAGCAGCTGAGAAGGCCCAGAAAGAAATGAACCCTATGCCAGAGACTGATACAGTAAACCCTGAGAAACCAGGCAGACATCATCAGCAACCATCTTGCTTCAACACATGGCAACTGACTTTGGTGAGAAAGCAGCCTGAGTTGGACTCTGTAAGGCCCTGTAAGCTTTTACCCTACATAAATACTCTTAATAAAATCCAACAGATTTCTGGTATTTTGCATCAGCACCCTTATGGCTGACTAATACACCTAGACTCTAGAGTTTACCTCTGAGTTTATTCATTTTATTTCATATTAGTGAGACTATCCAGATTTGTCCTTTTGTGTTTGACTTATCTAACTCAGCATACTGTCTTCAAGATTCATCCTTGTTGTCATATGCATCCCAATTTCATTTCTTCTTACAGCTGAGTAGTATTTCATTGTATGTATATACCGCATATTAAAAATTCACTTATCAGCTAATGGACACATGAGTTTTTTCCATATTTTAGCAATTACGAATAATGCTGCTGTGAACATCGGTGTGCAAATGTCAGTTCATATCCTTGCTTTCAGTTCTTCTGAATATATTCCTCATAAAGGGATTGCTGGATCATATGGCAGTTCTATATTTAGTTTCTTGAGGAAGCACCAAACTGTCTTCTACAAAGGCTGCATCATTCTACATTCGTACCAACAGTGAAGGAGTGTTCCTATTTCTCTACATAATCTCCATCACTTGCAGTTTTCTTTTTTTTTTAAATAATGGACATTCTATGAGGTGTGAAATGATATCTCAGTGTAGTTTTGATCTGCATTTCCCTAATAGCTAATGATGCTGAACATTTATTTTTTGTGCTTTTTGGTCATTTGTATTTCCTCTTTGGAGAATAGTCTAAGTCTTTTGTCCATTTATTTTATTTTTTTATTTTTTATTTTTTAACATTTTTATTACAGAAATTATGAACTTATAAAACAATTACGCACATGTGTGGAATTCCCATACAACACCTTTTCACCAACATACCACACTATTGTGGAATATTTGTTACAGATTATGAAATAATACCATCAGATATTACCAGTAACTATGGTCCATAGCATACATTTGGCATATTTTTCCCATATGTTCTTATTATTAACACCGTATATTTTTTGTCATTGATGCAGAAATATTACAGTTTTGTTGTTGACTATAGTACACAGGTTACATTAATTGTATTTTTCCCATGCTTCTCCACATTCTCACCACCCTCCAATAGTGACATACATCCATTTTGTTCGCAGGACATTCTTGCATTTGTACTATTAACCACAATTCTCATCCACCTCTGGGTTCATTGTATTATTCAATCTGTAGATTATTCTCCAGCTTTCTTTCAATTGACATTTACATCCTTAGAGTACCCTTTTCACGCACAATCCCATTTATAAACAGGTTGCTACTCACTGTAATGTGTTATCATCAATGCTATTCATTTCCACACTTTTACAGACAAGTTATAACTTCTACATACTTTAAGCATCAGTACTCCATCTCAGCGCTCCTTTTTTACACTAATATCCTATACACTAGGGTTTACCTCCATGCAATTATTTTTAAAACTTAGATCATATTAGTGAAACCATGCAATATTTGTCCTTTTGTGTCTGGTTAATTTACTTTTTATAATATCTTCAAGATTCATCCATGAATCTCCTAGGTGTCCCAAATTCATTTCTTCTTACTGTAGCATAGATTCCATCATAGGTATATAACACATTTTGTTTATCAATTCACTGGTCAATGGACATTTGAGTTCTTTCCATCTTTGGGCAACTATGAATAATGCCACTATGATCATCAGTGTGATGTGTCTGTTCACATCACAGTTTTCAGTTCTTATGGATATATTCATAGTAGAGGAATTGCTGGATCATGTGACAGTTCTATAATTAGCTTCTGGAGGAAATATTTCCAAATATTTTCTCCCATTGAATGGGTTGCTTTTTCAACTCTTAACAAAGTCCTTAAGAGTTGTTTAAGTTTGAGGAAGTCCTGTTTAACTATTTTTTCTTTTGTTGCTTCTGCTTTGGGTGTAAGGTTTAATAAACCACTACCTACAAGAAGAGCTTGAACATGTTTCCTTATATTTTCTTCTAACAGTGTTTTATGATTGTAGATTTTATATTTAGGTCTTTGATCCATTTAGAGTTAATTTTTGTATGAAGTGTAAGGTAGGGTTCCTCCTTTTTTTGGATGTGAATAGCCAGTTCCCACAACACCATTTGTTGAATAGATGGTTTTGATTCTCCTGGGATCTCTGTTGCAGGCTCAGGTTTAAATACTTTTTGACCAACACCTGGGCCACTGCCAAGAGTGACTTTTTCCTACAGCTAGAAAAGAAATAAAAGAACCATGGAGTGTAGTAGGCAGCAGGGTTCAAGGGGTTCATGTCCCGTTTATCTGTGAAGAGTGCAACCTCATACAGGTTCTGGTGGTAAGGAGGAGGCAAATGTCTGAAGTGATCATTATTTCTGTTCAAACAATTTATTTCTTACTTAAAATTTAACTCCCATTAAAATTTTTATAAGCCTTATGTGGAAGTAAAACGTTTCAGACATGGTCTAAAAGGAAAAATATTCTGGAGAGGATATTAGACAGAATTTTTAGTTGAAGATGGTAGGAAGACATCCAGAATTGCTTTACCCAAAATAAGGAGACCAGGTTGGGATATTGAAGATCTACAGTAGTGAAGTACTGCAAGAGCCAGGCTCCCCTGAATCCATTCATCTGAATCAGGGCAATACTATGCCCAGGAATGAGTCTCACTGTCTGTGTCCCATCTGTGAATCAAAAAAGGCCTCTGATTGTCTGTGGGCAATATCTATCTTCACAGGTTTCTCCTCTGGTGGGCTCCTGGCTATTGGCATCTATAGTCTAGATGCTTAAAATTAGGTTAAAAAGAAAAACTTTTGAGTTCTGTGTGACTGACCTCAAGGGACAGTATTTTGTTACCTACACAACATGTTCTCTAATTAAAAAAAAAAATGCTATTGCCAACTCAAAGAAATGATGACTAATTTCTTAGAAAAGCACATACCAAAAAAGTCAATAAACCACAGCTCACTTTTGTGTGTTAATAATGTATCCCACAAAGTCTTTCTTAGCTCTGTTTTCCTGTCAATTCTTTGGGATTTTCTACATTTAGGATCATGCCATCTGTGGGTAGACATAGTTTTACTTCTTCCTTTCAAATTTGGATGCCTTTTATTTCTTTTTCTTTTATAATTTCTCTTGCTAGCTCTTCTTACACAATGATGAAAAGTACTTGTGAAAGCAGACATTCTTGTCTTCTTCCCAATATTAAGATGTCAGCCTTTCAGCATTGACATCAATTAACATTGACTGATTTTCTTATATTGAACCATCAGTACAGTTCTGGGAAAAATCTTCTTTGGTCATGCTGTTGGTCAATATGCTGTTGTATTCTGTTTGCCAGTATTTTGTTGTGGATTTTTTATAATTTTTTTAATTTATTGAAGTGTATCACACATACATAAACATACATAAACAATAAGTGTATAGTAATACTTGTGAACTTACAAAACAAACATACATAAAATCATACAAGGACATCATACCTCATCCTATCAACAATACTTTGCATTTTTGTGAACCATTTTTAACTATGATTAAATAGCATTCTACCAAAATATTAATCCCAAACAAAGTATCTTACATTTGGTGTATTTCCCTCTCAACCCCCACTATTATTATTATTATTTTTATATCATTTATAAATGAACATATATAACCAATAAGTGTATAGTAAAAGTTGTGAACTTACAATGCAAACATGTGTAACATCATGCAGGGGTCCCATACACATCAATCCACTACCAACACCCTGCATTGTTGTGGGACATTTGTGACAAATGATGAAAGAATATCATCAAAATCTTATGTACTATAGTTCTTATCTTACATTTGGTGTATATTCTCCCAACCCAACCTGTTATTACTTTTTAAATATATTTTTATGACAGAATAGTTATACTTAGAAAACAATCATGCAAATGTGCAGGATTCCCATACAACACCCCTTCATCAACACACCACACTTTGGTGTAACATTTATTATGGCTTATGAGATAATATCATCAGACTATTACCAGGTCCATAGCATAGAGTGGGCACACTTTTTCCATACTCCACCATTATCAACACAGTACATCTTTGGCTGAGATGCATGAATATTACAATATCACTGTTGACCACAGTCCATAAGTCACTCCAGTTGTATTTTTCCCATGCTTCTCCACATTCACACCACCATGCAATAGTGATGTACATCTGCTCTAGTTCCCAAAGGACACTCTTGCATCTGTACCATCAACCACAATTCTCATCCACCTCTGAGTTTACTGTGTTATTGAGTCCCTAGATAATTCTCTAGCTCTTTTTAATTGGTATTTACATCCCTAGACTACCCTTTTCAGCCACAGTCTAATTTATAAACCAGCTGTTACTATAATTTGTTACCATCAACTCTATACCTCTCCACACTTTTACAATAAAGTTGATTAAAACTTCTACATACATTAAACATCAGTAGCCCATCTCAGTCTTCCTCTTATCTCCTTTAGGTATCCACCACCTACTATCAGGTCTTGAAGATATTTTCCTATATTTTCTTCTAGAAGCTTTATGGCTCTTACTTTTATATTTAAGTTTTTGATCCATTTTGAGTTAATTTTTGTATAAGGTGTGATATAGGGGTTCTTTTCCTTCTTTTGGCTATGGTTATCCAAATCTCTCAGCACAATTTGTTGAATGGACTATTCTATCTGAGCTGGATGAATTTGACAGACTTGTCAAATATCACTTGATTATAGATGTGAGGGTCTGTTTCTTAACCATCAATTTGGTTCTATTAGTCTATGTGTCTGTCTTTATGACAGTAACATATTTTTAACCACTGTAGTGAGGTAATATGATTTAAAGTCTGGAAGTGAGAGTTTTCCATTTTCATTTTTCCTTTTAATATGTTTCTGGCTATTTGGGACCCCTTACCCATCAAATTAAATTTGATGATCGTATTTTCCATTTATTAAAAAAATGCTGGTGGAATTTTTATTGGGATTACATTGAATCTGTATATCAACTTGGGTAGAATTGCCATCTTAATTATATTTAGTCATCCAATCCATGAACATGGAATATTCTTCCAATTATTTAGGTCTTTTTTTTTTATTTCTTTTAACAATGAGCTGTAGTTTTCTGCATACAAGTGCTTTACATCATAGGTTAAGTTTATTCCTAAATATTTGTTCTTTTAGCTGCTATTGTAAATGGAATGTCTTTTATCTGAATTCCTCCTCAGATTGCACATTACTAGTGTCTTTTAAAAGTCTATTTCATCTAATATAATTATAGTTACTCCAACTGTGTTTTTACTTTGTTTTGTTTTTTGTTTTATTGTTACTGAATGCATGGAATTTCTTCTTCCAGCCTTTTGCTTTCAATCTGTTGGTATCCATGGGTCTAAGGTGAGTCTCTATCAGACAGCATATAGGTGGCTTATATTTTCTTATCCATTCTGCCAGTCTGTGTCTTTTGATTGGGGAGTTTAATACATTTAACATTCAATGTTATTACTCTGAAGTCAGTTCTTATTTTAACCATTTTGACCTTTGTGTTTATCTGTCATATTTTACTTTCACCATAATTTTGAGAGCTTTAGTTACATTCACTGATGCAATCTTCATTTCTAGACTCTCTTCCAAGCTTCTCTCTCCTGTCTTTTCTTTTCAGACTGTCATACACCCTTTAGTATTTCCTGCAAAGTCAGACTCTTTGTTTCAAACTCTCTCAGTTTCTGTTTATCTGTGAATATTCTAAATACACCCTAATTTTTGAAATATATTCTTGCTGGATATAAGATTCATGGCTGGAAGGTTTTCTCCTGCAGTCTCTTAAATATATCATACCCCTGCCTTCTTGCCTCCATGGTTTCTGATGAGAAATTGGCAGTTATTCTTATTGGGTACCCTTATATGTTATGCATTGCTTTTCTCTTGCTACTTTTAGAATTCTTTCTTTTTCTTTGGCATTTGACATTTTGATAAATATGTCTCAGAGGTGTTCTATTTTGATTTTTTGCATGGGAATATTTTGTGCTTCTTGGTCATGAATATCCATTTTCTTCAATAGGGTTGGGAAATTTTCTACCATTATTTCTTCAAATATTGATTCTGCTATTTTTTCCCCTTCTCTTCTCCTTCTGGGCCACCCATGATATGTATGTTTCCACTTCTTTTGCTGTCATTTAGTTCCCTGAGACCTTGTCCAATTCTTTCCATTCTTTTCTTCATCAGTTCTTTTGTATGTTCCCTTTCTAAGGCCATTTCTTCAAGCTTACCAATCCTTTCTTCTGCCTCCTCAATCTGCATTATATGATTCCAGGGAATTTTTTTATTTCATTTATTGTGTCTTTCATTCCCAAAAGATCTCCTTTTTTTATGTTTTCAAATTCTTCTTTAATCATCCAACATCTTCTTAATATCCTCAATCTCTTTAGCCATTTCATTGAATTTATTAAGGAGATTTGTTTGAACATCCATGATTAGTTGTCTAACTCCTTTATGCCATCTGGAGGCTTATCTTGTTCCTTTAACAGGGCCATACCTTCCTGTTTCTTCTTGTGGAGTGCAGTTTTTTTGTGGGCATCTTGGTATCATCTTGGCTTACCAAATGTATTTATTCTGGGTGCAGTTTCTCTCTTTAGTATAGGGTCTGCTTACACTTTTTCTCTTGTTGGTTGTGTAGTAGGAGGCAAGGATATAGTTGGTGATGTAAGCTCTGGAGGCTCAATCTGCACTCATTGCCCAAGGGACAAATAAAGCTTCTCCCAACTTTCTATTTTGCCGTGGGTTGGGACAAAACGATAGCTGTGTGTAATAAACCAACTCATGCAGGCCTAAAGTCTAGTTGCCCTAAAAGATGGGTGAAGTTTCACACCTCTTCCTCCCATGCCTGGAGCAAGAATGGAGCTGCAGGTGTAAACAGAAATCTATGTCATGTGGGTCCAAAATGACCACAGTTACTCTGGTAGACTTCTGACTATTCAGTCTGTGCTAGCTGAATATACCTGCAGTTACCCAGAGAGGCTGGTGCAGAGCTTGCCAGATTCCTCCCTGCTAGAGGTGGGGTTGAAGCCTAGGCTAGGCTGGGTGAAAGGAGCCAGTCCCTACTGTCACTGTGATTTTCAATCAGCTCACATCCCCCTCATGCTGGGAACAGAATAAAAATGGCAGCTACCACCTCCTTCTAACTCAGACAGGTCCAAACTTAAGCTGTTCTTAGGGTTATACTTCAGCCAGCTGAATTTACTTATCAGTAGCTGAAATCAGTGTAACATCACCTCTCCCTCCCCTGTTTTTGGAAAATGGAGCTTCCTACTCCAGCCACAGAATGACTCCTGAGCTGGCTTATGCTGAGAGAGACATAAGAGAAGAATGATCACTGGCCTCCATGGCATGGTCTGTATTTTTCCCAGAGAGGCTGGTACAGGTCCCCCCACATTCCTCTCTGCTGGAGATGAGGCTGGGACATAGGCTAGAGATGGAATCCAATACAGATGCAAAGAAGGTGGTCCTTACCAGCATTGTGACTTTCAGTCAGCCCCACTTCCTCTCATGGTAGGAACAGAGTTAAAATAGTTCCTCCCAGCCTCTTTCTGACTTGGACATTTCCAATCTTTAGCTCTTCTTGGTTTATACCTTAGCCAGGCAACTTTACTAATCATTAGCTGAAGTTGGTGCCCAAGTGTTAGTTCCTTCCCCATTTTGGGGAACTGTAGCATCTAATTCCAGCAGCACAATACCTCTTGAGGAAGATTGTACCACCAATGGAGCATGGGCACTGGCCTCCATGGCATGGAGTGGTCTACTTATGAATGTGTTCTGCATATGGGTAGTTTCCTCCTTCCATTCTTACAAGGAAATTGCAGGATGCTCTTCAGGTCACCTGGAGCCCCCAAACAGGTGTTTTATGTAGCTCTGGGTGATTACTAATTGCCCTGTAGCATGAGGTGACTCTAGGAGCTCCTTAATCTGCTGCCATTTTGTGAGTTGTCCTATTGTTCAGGACTTTTGCATTTTCTGTTCATAAGTGTAATCGGTCTCAAATTTTCTGATCCTTTGCTATCTATTTGACTTTGGTAACAGTGTAAAGCTAGCCTCACAGAATAAGTTAAAGATTTCTTTCTCCTCTTCACATTTTGGAAGAATTTGTGAAGAGACAGTAATTCTTTGAATGTTTGGTAGAATTCACAAGTGAAGCCATCCGGTCTTGAGCATTATAATTTTTTTTCCTATTGAGTCAATCTCTTTACTTCTTATAGCTCTGCTGAGATTTGCTATTTTTCTTGAGTCACTTTGAGGTATTTGTGTATTTCTAGAAATATGTCCATTTCACCTAGATTACCTAATTTGTTGGCATGTAATTGCTCATAATATTACTGTATAATTCTCTTTATTTCTGCAAGATCAATGGTAATGTCCCCAATTTGAATTTTGATTTTAGTTATTTTTGTCAGAGTCTAAGAAAGCCAAGATTAGTTTCCAGACTATCCTTCCTGATGAAGTTACAATGGTTTCTAATTATTCATCTCCTTATATCTTCTCAACATAGTTTTAAAATAGTCCCAGTATATACATAGGAATGTTTCTTCAATGAGTTTCATAATTTATTAACTTCTTTCATTTATTCATTCATTTGACAAAAAGTGCCAAGAATCTACCATAGATGAGGCATTAGGGGAAGTATTGGGGATATATTGATTATCAAGTCAGTAATGCTGGTGTAAAATTCTGTTTTACTTTTACTAGATCAAGCTGTCAGCCTCACTTCTTACATGCCACTACCTGCTCTCTTTCCTTTCCTGACTACCTTGAAATCAACTTTACAGATTTTGGGCTGCAGAGAAAAGCAATTGAGCCTAAAGGGGAAAATAAGGAAAAAGACAACTTGAGATCCTAGCTATTCTAAACATCAAACTTGCCCTGACCTCTCCCTTCTTTCTCCCGCTCACCGCTGCTATCCATGAGCCTGAGAGTTTCCTATCTGGGTATTTCCTTATATTCTTCTTCACTCCTATTCCTTAAAGACTCCAGGTGGCCTAATTACTGCAAAGGAAAACATTCCAAATGAAGTGGTGCTAATCACATCCTCAGAAAATCCCTCACCTCTCTCTGTGGAACTGAATCATCCTAAGTACAACCTCAGTAAATCCTTCATCCATCCCAGTGATTAACTTCCATTACTGACTTCCAGAGCTTATTCTCCAACCTTTTAATAGCTTGCTGCCTCTGTTTTGATGAAATTGATTTCTACTCTCTCTCCTCTGCTGTAGTAGCCCTTTGAACAAAATAATCCTTGGCTGTTTAATCTTGTCTCATGCAGTTTTCTCTTTGGCAGTCCCTAATTGATAAATCAATCACACCAATAAACATCTCACATTGTGATAAGATTTAGGAAGAATATTAAAACATACTGTACAAAAGAGTAGAGGTAACTAGGAATACTAATTTAGGATTTGGGGATTAGGGAATGCATTTATGGGGAAGTGAGCCATAGTAGAAGTGGTAGAAAGATATCTACAAGTTTGTTTCATCTTTTGGTTAATAAAACGATTGGATTTGATTCATGAATATGTGGATGAAGAGAAATGGAAAGTAATACGAATATTTTCCTCAGACACTGCTAGAATGTTTTGTCTCACATAGTTTTACAAAAACACCTTTCTTATTCTATATATGTAATTACATGTATAGGTTTTCAATGCTTAGATGTTGATATTTCCTTGCCTGGCAGAGAATCATAGGAATATTGACAACTTTTTACCTCTGCTGCACTCAATGCCACCCATCCTCTCCTGTCACATCCACCCCTACGGCTCAGGAAAGAGTTGTTAAGATCCTGTGAGGTAATTTTGTGTGGGGTTTTTTTGCATGTCAAAAAGATCTATATTGTTTTCAAAACAGGGTGGGGGAGGAATGGACCAATTCTGCAGACCCAAAATGTTTAGAAGACATCTAGGGTTTCAAGGACTTTTAAGAACATTGATGTATACACCTTTATCTACAATCTCAGGATCACATTCATTCTCAAATAAGGCCATGTCTTTGACAAGACTCACTTGCTGGAGCTGGGATAGCCCTTCAAAGATGACCTGAATGGAGAAACAGGGATGTGCTTTCTACTTTTGCATCAGCTGGGCACTAGATGTATGCTGTCCCTGGGGAGAGGGTGTAATTTTGGGTTCCGTTTATGGAAAATTCCTAGTGGCCACCAAGAGACATCCCAATCACTACCAAGGCTCACTTTCACCTCCCCAGTGCAATTATTGTGGACAGAATCAACTTTAAGCTGATACTTCCAGAATCTGGTGGAATGAGTGCATCTAACAAGAATCCATTACAGGCAGGTTGTCCAGGGGCAACTGGAAATGATAGCCCAAAACATAAGTCTTTCAGTGCTAAAAACAAAACTCTCCAAATCAAACCAGGATGGATATTATCTTGGAAGCCCTCACCTTAACATTCTATTGAGTGTTACAAATTTCCCAACTACAAATTTATTGGTAATGTTGAATAAAATCAGTAGAATGTGGATCACTAGTTACATTGCTGGGCCACTGGATGAACATTCAAAGAGCTTAAATGTTCTAAAGGCTACTAAAATATTTGTGACATTATTTGATTTTTACTCTTCAGCAGTGAGTCACTGAACAGAAATTCTAATATCTCTTCCATCATGTCCCTGACAAAAAAGCAAGAGTAGAGAACTAGCTCAAATAACACCACTACAAAGAAAGTAATGGATCATATCATGTATCAAACAGCATAGACACCAGGTCTACTAGCAATAGCAGCAGAATCACCTGGAGCCCTTAGCAAATATAAAGAACCATTAGGATTTGGTATGTCTTGGGTTGGGACAGAAGACCACTGGGAGCTAGTTTTTTAACAGGGCCCATAATGGATTCTTATGCAAGTGGCATCAGACCACACTATGGAAGACATTGCACTTTTTCTGCCATTCACTTTTTCATTTTTTTCTTTTACTCCATTAAACATCACCAATTATGTGTTTGAATTTATAGACATCCTGATTGCCTGGTAAAATACAGAAAACCCAGTTTAA
>JAQZBX010081569.1:0-13656 GCA_029593785.1 Cabassous unicinctus | reverse complement strand
TTAGGCTAGATGAGGAGAGTAGTAAGCCTCAACGGGAACCCCTTCTTCCGCCATCGGCTCTGCGCTGTCACCAGCAGCGTTATCTGACTCGTTGTCTGCACACAGGTGGCCACCGTATGGACAAGCAGAAGGATTAGGAAGCCTGATACTCAGCCAGTATGGATGAATAGAGCCATCCTAGTATTCATGTAAGTTCAGGTGAAAAGAGATTTGTGTGGCTGTAGTCTTTTTACTTTCACTATTTATCAACCTATCTATAAGTAAAAACTAAGGATATTCTTCAGAGAAATGACATCAGGAGAAAAAGATTTTGAAAATATTTTTATTTTTATTACATTTTATCCCTTCTAACTTCAAGAAATCAAAACGTAATCATATACGAAATCTGGTCAGATTTTTCACTGTAAACCCTAACTTTAAGTTCAATATTATGATTATGTACAGTGAAGCCAGTAAGGCGCGTTTAGGAAAGGACTTTTGCTTCTCAAATACGCCCTTCAGAGACTGCTTTGCACCATCTGCGCTGAACCGTGTCTGCTGATAGCCAAGGCTTGGGGCTGGCTGAGGCTGGTCATGGCAAGACCACCCACGGCCTGAGCAACAGATGAATCACTTGTAAAAAGAGAGGAGAATTTATCTAGCATCTGGCTGTAGATCATCGTTCACGCAATGTTTGAGTATCGAGACCTACGGACAGAATAAGTAAATCTGTAAAAGCAGTGTCAGCCTAGTAGAAATTGGGGGAAATTAAAATGTTAACTACAGTGGTTGGAGACCCTCTTCTCAGGACAGTCTAAGGTGTGGCGGCTAACAGGCTCCGTCCACAGAAGCACCTGGCGTAGCCCAAGCTTTGAAGTGAAGTAGATGCTCAGCCCTGGGGAACCCAAGGTGGTTGGCAGGGACTGCAGGGATACACTGACAAGTCGGACACATCTCAGTACAAACACGGAGGTGGTGGGCTGAAAGAATACAAAACAGACCCTGATCGAGCGTCTTCTGGATGCTAGGGAAAGCGCTGCAAGCTGGGGCTGCACAGCAGTAGAAGTTATAGGCTCGTCCCTCTATGGGGGTGAGTGGCAGGCACACAAATCCCAGTAAGGCATGACAGGCACACAGGGATGTCACGTGGCGTGAAGGGAGTCACAGGGAAGTGGCATGTGTCCCTTCGTGGGGAAGGGTTAATCAAGGAGGGGCCACAGAGAAGGTGACTCGAAATGGTATGTGGTATTTGAGAGATGAGAACAAAATGTGAAGACGTTACCACATATGACGGGAATACCCATTACCTTTGCGGCATGACCTGTTTCACTGATTTATTCTTTATCTAGACTCGCATGTCTCAACCTTGAGGTTGACTCTGCAAAGACCAGGACTTAGGTATTAAGGAGCTTTCCAACCGCTGGCTATTTCAGTCTAACATTTTGGAAGCCAGAAAAAGTGCTCATTTTAAAATGCAGACGATTAGAACCACTCACTGATTAAAAGCCTAACTCGGAGTGACCGCTTCACTGATGCAGGTAGGAAGAGTGCGCAGGGTTTTTGTAATCGGACCAGGCGTTCAATAGTGGTAGATGCTGACAGGGGCCCAGGGGCCCAGAAGCAGTCTCTTCAGGTCAAGGTGGAGACCATGAGCCAACGTCACGTAGAATAACATTCTAGCTCTGGAGCCTTTCCCATGGGAAGACGTCCTAAATGGTTAGTCTGGAGCCTTCTCCCAGCATCATTGTCATTTTGACTTGATTTCCAGGACCTTCTGTTACCAAGACTCGTGATTACAATTAAAGTCATCTCAGATTTCATTGCCACACTACTCTCTTCAACTGGGGGGACCTCGGGGATACCCACATACCCACCCCACTACCTCTGTGTGCTACTTCAAGCCTCCGAGTCTTGCTCACCCAGGGCCTCCCGCTCAGCCCACCTGACAAGTCTCTACTCACCTTTCAGGCCCATGAGTAAGAGCCACCTGCATGATGTCTTTGACTACCCACCCCCACCCCCATTTCATTGCCCTCATTGATTCACCCACTGACCTTTCCTGACTCAGCTGCAGCACTGCAGACCCCCAAGAATATTCTAGGTTTTGTAGACCCTGAGAAGATACCGGGTTTTCAGTCAATGTTTGTTGAAGGAGTGAACATCACGGTTTTGGTAAACTTTATTCAGTCCCCTCAAATATAACATCAATTCAGTTGAAAAGTAATTAATCTGCCTGTTTTCCCCCTCTCAACTATGTGAAAAATGATGTAACCCCAGTTTAATTAACCAGAAGCTGCTGTCTACTGTTTGGTGAGGCGTGTCTGATTCTGTTTTGGGACACATTAGTAGAGTTTGTTTAGCCTTCTAGTCTCGTCCTCAGTGAATGCCCAGGTCTCCTTCGTGTTGGGCCTTTTGCATTTAAACCCTGTAATTTACTAAGAAATGAAGACATGCAAAAATGAGACAAGCAAACCTTTAAAGATGCACAGGATTCTGTTTATTTTTTTAATCGTATTATTGGCTAATAAAACATACAGCTGTTACTTGGTGCATCTCTAATGAGGTTATGATGAGAGTGTTGGGTGAGCAAATATAGGAATCAGGCAGGTAACCTCAAGCAGGATGAAGAGAAAATTCAGGGGAAAGTCTAGGTCCTTCCATTTTATGATAGCAAACATTATTTTCTTGAAATAAAATCCAGTTTTTAATCAAATATTTCGATTTTTATATGGCTGCTCGGTGTAAGGAACAAACATTTATTGCTTGCTCTGTGCAGCTGTTTCACCAGACAGCTAGAGATGGACGAAGAGTACCTGCCCTCAAAAAAAGCCCCTCATTCCTGAGAAGAAGGAAAAGCGAATAATCATGTTTTAGAGTGTCAAATGCCACAGAAAGGGTATGTGTGTGTGTAAAATGGATAAGGAAGGAATTAGTTCACTTAGCCTGGGAATCAAGGGAAAATGGACAAGCTACTCCTTAAGGATTCCTCTGGATTTGGAGGGGAATGAGGAAAACAAGCCTTGGCAGAGCGCTCCTCCGAGTTATGGAAGATGAGGCTGGAAGTGTGGTTGAGTAAGTTTGGAGCCATATGGTAAAGGACATTGCTGGCATGGTAAGGAATTTGGACTTTCTCTTACACACATGATATTTTAAGAATTCTAAGGGGATTGGCACAGTCAGGTATATGTTTTAAAATATGAGGATGGTGGCAGTGTAGGTGATAGCTTTGAGGGTGTTGAAGTCAGGAGGCTTTGGAGCAGCCTGGGCAGAGCCGATAGGGACTGAACAAGGCCGTGGCAGTGGGGAAGGAGAAGAAGGCTCTTAGTTATGAGCTACCTAAGAAGGAACGAGTGACAGGTTTTATTGATAGAACAGAAGCACCGGGGGAAGGGAGTGTCTGGGAGGATTATGGCGAATACAGGACTGGATCAGCTTGGTGGGGAAGGAAGACCCTGAGCTTCAGGAGGGATTTGACAGCTGGAGCTGTGGGTCTGTGATTTAGGAGGGATGGCAAGGTTCAAAAAGGAGATCTAGGCGCCCCCAGCCATCTGCGTGTCCGTCGGCTCCATGTAGGCAGGAATTCTGTCCATCGTGTTCACTGCCACATCACCTGCACATAGTAGGCATCCAGTAAATACTTTAAAAGGACTGGATGGGGCTTCTGGTGTCAATTCTTATATATAAAAAACCTGCAAGTTATCCCTCCTGTCCATACAAGAAAGAATTAAAAGAAAATGTTAGAAGAATGCCTTTGATGGGCTCATCAGTGGACTGGACAAGCCAAGGAAAGAGCCAGTGAGATCGGAGACAAGTCCTCAAAAGGAGGGGGACACATACCTCTCACTCCTTAAATGGTAGCTGTGTGCAGGGTCTCCGTTCTAGAGAGTACATTAGAGAAGGGGGCACAAAGAGTAATTTTCCCATGGAGAACTCTGACAAGCATGACCCCAGCCAGGGGATCAAGGTCAACAGCAATAGTGATAAGTCATGTTGATAGTAAGTACCTTTCCTGTGATGTGATGAAAATGGTCTCCCTCCCCAAGCCCCATAACCCAGTCTAATTGTGAGGAGAACATAGGACAAAAATCACTAGAAGGATAGTCTACAAAACATCTGACCAGTCCTCCTCAAAACTGTCGGGGTCACCCACTACAAGGGAAGCCTGAGACACTGTCACAGCCGAGAGGAGCCCAGGGAGCCACGAGATGCCTCCTGCAATGTGGTGTCCTGGATGGGATCCTAGCACAGAGAAAGAACATTTGGTAAGAACTAAGAAAGTCTAGATGAAGGACAGACTTTAGTTAATAATGTTTCAATATCAGTTCACTAGTTGTAACAAATACACCACACTAATGTCAGATGTTAAGAGTAGGGAAGGGCATACGGGAACCATCTGTATGATCTACACAATTTTTCTGTCAATCTAAACCTGTTCTAAAAAATAAAGTTTGTTTTTATGCAAAAGAACGGATGAATGGTGAGTAGATCCGAGTGCCCCTGGGCTTTGGAACAGTACTATTAATAGCCAGGTGGGAAAAGAAGGGCCAACGAGCAGAAGGAGAAGCCAGGGAACCAGAAAGAAAACACGGAGAAGGCGGGGCCACCGAAAGCGCAGAGAAAGGCTTCACAGAGGAAGTGACTGAGCATCCACAGAAGGTCAGGGAAGGAGGAAAGCCGGAGTGGGGAGCTGTCTAAGACCACAGGAGCCTTTGCAGGAGGGTCTTCTAAGGGAAGGACAAAAAAGATAAAAGTAGAGGAGCTAAAGGCTGTTTGTGAGGGACGGCGAGTCGGAGGAGGGAACATAATATGTGATATTGGAGAACCTAGAACAAAATGACCTGCATTGCCCGGGAAAATGGCTCTCCATCATCTGAATGACCTTGACAGGCTTTGGATGAGCAAACGGGACCAGGAGCAAAGTCGAGGAATAATCTCTAAGAGAGAGGAAACCCTGCGCACGACAAGGGGAGGAATACAGCGAGAAGACAGGGGAGGGCCCCAGCGGGGGAGGCCAGGTAGCCTGGCTGTGTGGGGCCACAGCCACCGTCCTCAGCAGCCAGGGGCTGAGGCCACCGTGAAAAACAAGAACGTGATTCTCCTGCTGCTTCTTTGAGGCATGGAGTGGTGTCCTCCCCCATGGCCCACAAATACCAGGAACAGAAGACAGGGATTCTGGGGACGCAAGGGCATAAGACTCCTGGCGATTCTGAGAACTCTTAGAGTGGGCGTAGGGCTTTCCATGTTCTTTTGCCTTCGTTTTGATTGTTATCAAAGTTATACATGCTCAAGTTCAGAAAGTTAAATAATGCTGCAAAGCTTATTGGACAATGTTATATTCTGACCACCGCAACCCCACTCTCAAATCTGAATCCTTGGTGGTAATAATGTATACTTCTTGCCATGTTTTCTGGCATTTGCTTTCATATCGCAAAGCAGTGTGTCTTCACTGCTGTTTCTTGTTTTTTAGAAAAATTTTAGACATTATCTTTGATCTCCTGCAATACGTTACCCTCATCCCCACATCCACTTTCTCTCTCCCCATTCTTCCACATAATTAGATCACGAGTCTGGTTAAATTAATAGGCATTGTTTATATTATGTTAGCTAAATATTCTCCACCACAGGCTTCATAAAATCCCATGATTACATTTGCTTTCTTGTACAACTATTTGCATGTTTTTGGTATGAATCTTTAATTCTTCTCCAAACTTTCTAATAGGCAGTGAAACTGCTCTATATCTCAAAGGCATCATGGAGCTTATGCTCTCTGTATGTATATGATACAGAGGGACTCCAGGGAGCCTTGAGGGAGGGGTTGGAGAGCGGGGTCCTGCATGGGAGGAGGCCACGGGGTGGTGCAGAGTACTCACTGAGGGAGTGGAAGAGTGGGAGGACTGCCATTTCGAAAGGCACTAAGCACGAGGCTGGGGGCCACCTGGAGAGACTCCACAGCCCGGAGGGCCTCAATGGAATGGTGGAAAAGCATTATTTTGAAACACCTGGCTTCAGCAAGGCTGCCCCTGGAATTCTTGTTTTTTTAATGCTAGCGTCTCTCCAAGGTCCCATGAGATGTCTAATGTTGCTGAGAGGCTGCCTGGAGATCATTAAAAAGCACCTAGAACAAAAAAGCACCTGGCACAGTACCTGGTATACACTAGTCACTCAACGCATGCTCTTTTTCTGGCCCCTGGAGACTCTACTCTGCTGCCCCCTTGTGGTAGCCAGCAGCATAACCTGGCTGGATGACCGTCTCTGTATAGATCAACAGTAACCTCCTCTACGCTGACGACTCAGTGACGCTGATGGAGCCTCCACCTCGGAGCGTACAGGCAAGGTCTCTGCACGAGGGTGAGCAAGGCACAGCTCCTGCTTCATGGATCTTGGGAAGTCATTGGTGAAATGAGGTCCAGGAATAAATAACTGAAATAATCATGTAGACTATAGGAATGAAGGCCATTTGAAATGGAACACAAACGTACCTGAGTTAAATATGATTTTATTTTGTCTTACCTTCTAAAAGAGCATATTATTTAGGTGAAAGTTGTTAAGAAGTAAATATTACTTAATTAGCAATTAAAAATGACAATGTAGGAAAACCTTGACCTTGGCTATTGGAGCTTTGTTTAATTAATCATAAGAGGATTTAAATCCACTGACTAAATCAATACTCAGTTCTCTTGTAACTTCCTGCTTGTTTTTTTTTTAATGTTACAAGCAATGACTTTCCATGCCTAGAACGGCTCCCCAATTTGGCTCTCAACTGGGCACAAATGACTTTAAATCTAGGCGCCCCTTTCAAATGATACCTCTAGAGAGGAAAAATGCTTGCTTCATTCTTCCTATGCATGTCTGGCAAACTGCCGGGGTCATTAGGAACCCAATAAATATATATGCTTTAAAAAAAACACTAGTCCTGCCTCTCAGGATTAAGCTCCACAACTGGACAGAAGTTGATAGAACTCAGTGGGCTAATTAAGGCTAAATAAGGCCTAAAATGTGTGACATTCCTATTGTGAGCGTCTCAAATATGCTCATCAGTGAATCAAGGATGTGATTAAAAAGAGGCAGTAGTCAAACATGTTTGAAGAAAGTGCTCACTTTTTCATCAGCAAGATCCAAATATGTTTCTTCCTGTGGTTGCAATAAGACAGGGGCTTTTTTTTTGTTTCCCCATTGTTCCAGAGGGCAGCTCCCTATCTGTTGTGGATGTATTGCCCAGAGGGAGTTGGTGAAATGAGAATCCAGGTTCGGCTTGGAGGAGAGATTTGGCCGGCTGCAGGGTGTGCATGTCACCCTCCCAACAATGGAGGAAGGATGTGCCCCAGGTGTGGCATATTGGAAAGCTTCTTATTGAGCTGCCTCCAGAAACGGTATCTGAGCTTGTTCTTAGTAGTTGTAAGAGCCAGGGAAGTTTCACGCAGAACCAGGCTTGGCGCACATCTGTTCCTCATTTTGTCCCTGTCTGGAAATGGAAGGAAAAAAGTTGTAAGATAAGAATGAACGGTGTCAAAAATACACCATCAAAGACAATGCAGGGATTGCTCTAAAAAGCCTTGGTTGGAAATGGATGAAGATGACAGAAAGAACAGAGGCTTCCCCTTTGTCTGTCAATGGTCCCAGTTTGAAAGTTGGTGGTCCATGCTATTTTTCTATGAAGTTATTCAGCTAGATTGATGTTCACATCTTTATAGGCCAGAGATTTTTGAGTGAACAATTTACTACCAAGTAAGTAGCTCCTACAGATTATATCCACGTATAAATAACTCCTGCAGCCCAGTACGACTGACGTGCCTACACAGTCACCATTTTGAGATTAATCTTTTTCCTTTTTAGGAACATAAGTAACTTCTAACCCTGTATGTGGCAGGTTCTTTCTTTGAGCTCAAGATAAAAATTTCTGCACACCCAGGATTGCTCTTTATAAGAGAAGATATTTACTGAAATGTGTTATTGTTTTTGATTTATGAATTCTGCTGAGGGGTAAAGTTTCAAAAACACTAACATGAAGCAATGACAGAGATTTCCAACACAAAGGACATGCCTGGGTGGCCATTTTAAATCGCTCTTGGCTAAGACAACAGCAGTTCTGCTTTGAAAGTTTTCTTAATGCTTCTTTGGCCTTTGCAAAGAAATTTCTGCCCAATATGGACATAATGCTAGACTCATTAAATTAAACATAGAATTAAATCTATCATTAGTTTTCAAAATGTAGAGATGTCTGTTACCTTTTCTACAGTGCATTAGCATGACAAAATGGTAGACTGTGTCCAGAGACCTAGAATATATGCATGGCTCTGTCAGGAACTGGCAGACTTATTTTGTACAAACCATTTGCCTTCTTTCAGTTTCCATTTATGTTGTCATAACTGGAAAAAGATTTAATCTCATGAGGGAACTTTGGTAGGTTGGTAATG
Organism: Cabassous unicinctus; assembly: GCA_029593785.1. Taxonomy (NCBI): domain Eukaryota; kingdom Metazoa; phylum Chordata; class Mammalia; order Cingulata; family Chlamyphoridae; genus Cabassous; species Cabassous unicinctus. The sequence continues at coordinate 5,263 of JAQZBX010081569.1, read as the reverse complement.
GCCCTTTGGAGGACAATGATGAGAAGGATTCTGAAGAAGGGTCAAGATGGAGAAGTACAGGTCTGTAATTGATTATTAATGTCTGCCATCAGCATGGGAATAAGCGATGAAGAAAAGAGCGCCAAGTGATTGCCACCCCTGGAATAGGTGATCTCTAAGGTCCTTTCACTCAGAATTCTTGAATTTTATAAGTTACTTTAAAACAATACTGCTTTAATCATAGTTTTTAGTTGGAAATAATAATTACTTGAAGATAATCAGCGTAGATTTTAGTTTTAGGTGTGGCCTCTCCATTTCTGGTCCTCTGCTTGATACCAGGATGCAAAGCTGAAGAAAGAAGCTGTCCCGACCCTCACGGGACCCTTGGTGACAGTCATCAAACTTTTAGGGACATTGAGTCACTCCCTTTTGTTATTCTCCACTATATTCTTGTACATTTTTCCTTTGGAAAACTTCCTCCCTCCTCACTTAACTTCTCTCTCTTAGCGTCTAACTTCACCTCCTGCTTCTCAGAGCAAACGGAGCCTCGGGTGGGCACTCTCCCACCTTCCCTCGAGGTCACACCTGCATCTGTCTTACCTCCTTCCAGTCAAAGAGGAGGAGGTGGCCTTCTCTTCCAGATGGACCCCCTGACTCTTCAGGGACCTTTCGCCCTCCAGCTTTCCCCTTCTTATTAGCCCTTCATGCTCTGCATCCTATTAAATACCAAGCAAAATTAAAACTCCTTCGACCTTCTCCTCTCTCTCCTCTTTGGGATTGGTTGCTTAGAGAGGTGTCTGCATCTTCTGACCCCACACCACTGCACCTCCCAGCCCCTCTAAAACCGGCTTTGGTCCCTGTTCCTTCGTGGAAACTCTTCTCCCTAAGATGATGAGCTCTGCCGGGACACATTGAGTTTGAGGTGTTTGGAGGACATCAAAATAGATAGGCAGCTACACATGCTGAGAGTTCAGGAGGGAGGTCAAGTTTGAAGACACAGACTCGGAAGTTATGTGTCATGTCAGGAGGGTCTTGACGCAATGGCAGCAATGATAGCCCCTCGAGGTTCCCCAGGGAGAGGAGGTGGAGGGTGCAACCAGCGGGCAGGGGCAGGACAAGGAAGAGACGGGGAGGGCCCGAGTCTCCTCCCGCTGTTTACCGCTTTCCTCTTTCTTCTCTTCTGATCTGCCTTGCTGACATTTTGTCTGCTTTAGTAACTTTTCAAAGAACCAGCATCTGGTTCTCTTGGTCATCTCTCTTGTTTTGCTTCCTATTTCATTAGTTTATTCTTCATCTTAGGACTTCCTTCCTTCTGTTTCCTTAAAATAATTGTTCTTTGCTAGTTTCTTTTATTGAACACTTAATTATCTTTGATATTTCTTATTTTTTCTAAATAAACTCATTAAATAAATGTCACAATAAACATTTGCTTCAACCATTTCTCAAGCACATTCCTAATTGTTCATTCTAAATCCCTCTTTAAACCAGGACATTTTTAAGAATTTGTGTAACTATCCAGACATTTTTAATCACTTTCTATAGTCGATTTCTAATGTAATTGCATTGCGGTCAGAGGGTGTGGTCTACATGAGAAAGGTTTTTGACAATTGAGACCTTCCTTGTGATCTAATCTGTGGTTAATTTATAAATAAAATATTCCAATGCACTTGTAAAGAATGTATATTATTATCAGTTTTGGTACATGATTCTAAATATATTTGTGAGATCAATTTTGGTAATTTCGATATTCAAAATCTATAACCTTACTAATTTTTTTGTCTGCTCAGTCTACTAGATAGAAGCAAGTTTAAACTGTCCATTTTATGTATTTGTTAAATTTGTCTATTTTTGTCAGTTTTCCTTTATTCATTGTGAGCCTTACATTGTTGTTTGCATATATTCTTTATATATTTTGGATGGTCATTCCATTTATCTTTATGTAGGTTTTGTCTTTGTCCATATTAATATTTTTTACTTACATTCTATTTTTAAATGAAGATTGCTATGCTAGCTTTCATTTAATTAGAAATTGCTTACTAAGTCTTTTTCTATCCCTTCACTTGCAATTTTCTTTGCCTTTTTTTCTAGATGTATTTCTTGTCAACAGTTTATAGCTAGATTTAAAATACATGTAAATCCAGTCCTCTGTCTTTATTAGAGGAGTTTAACCATTTACATTTATTGTGATTAATTATGTATTTGAAGTTATTTCTACCATCTTATTTTGTGTTTGCTGTTAACTCTTCTTTCCCATTCCTCTTTTCCTGTCTAATATAATTTTTCTGTTGAGGGTAGATGGTAAATATTTTAGGCTTTGTGAACCAAGAGACAAAATTGATATTTTGTGATACTTACACAAAAAGAGAGACGACAAGCTTCCACAAAATTTTTATTGGGGACATTCAAATTATAATAATATATAATGAGAATTGAGAATAAAATGTAGCATAAAAGGCTAATAACCTCAAACAAGTTTATTTTTAAATGGTAAATGGCTTTCTTTGCTTGGCCAACAATTATACACTTGGAAACTTGCTTCAGTTGCAGTCTTATTTTCAGTTTCTTGTTTTTGTGAAGAAATTCTGCTGTGGCGAGATACCCTGTTTTAATTTTCTAATTTTTTGCCATCCTGTGTATTAGGAATTTGTGATGAGTGTTTAATCTGGTGATGCCAATGTATATATCATGTGTTCTTCTAGCACACGTATGGCATCATTGCATTAGCACACATATGACATCATTGCATTATAAGCATAATCCACACTCCACCATGCCTTGAAAGTGTGACATTGGAAGTCCACTTTTTTCTTCTTTTCTTGTTTTAATATGCTGGGTATACAGATGATGAAAAATAAAGTCATGTTACGTCAGCACCTGCAGCCTGGAGACACTGTCACTGTGATCCACAGCGTGTATGGCCACGAGAGCCCTATATCGTTCTCTGAAGCAGCCGTGGACAGCACACGAAGCAATGGGCTGGCTGTGTCCCAGTAAAACTATATTTATGGGTGCTACAGTTTAAATTTCCTGTCATTTTCACGTGTCATGAAATACTTTTCTTCTTTTGATTTTTTCCCAACCATTTAGAAATGCAAAAAAAAAGTTCTATGGTACCCTTGAACCATAGAAAAGACGTGTGGGCTGGAATTGGCCCACAGCCTGCAGTTTGCTGACTCCTGTATTAGACTAATACACAATTTAAAAATTCCTCCCGGACTTTTTCAGTCCTTCCTCTCCTATTTGGAAACTATAGATTGTATTTCTATTCACTGAGTGGTTTTCCTTAATTTTTAAAATCATACCTACTAAATTATGTTTTTCATAGTAAAATATAGCAGTCATATTTTTGTTTCTTAACATCAGACTTACTAAATGAATTTTTTAAATACTTAAGTCCAAGGTTGGTCATGTTTCTACCCTGTTTCTGATCTTTCATAGGAATAAGACACAATGGATTAAGTTCCCTAGAGCTGACCTTGAGGACCAAGAATATAGCATTTCTTGGCTGTACTCTTGTTAGTTTGCTTCTAAATAAATTCACTAAATAGGTGATGCTAAATATTTATTTCTAACAACCATCTCACAATCATGTTCATAGTTGTTCATTCCAATTCCTTTTTAACCCATGGGATTTTTAAGAATTTAATTCCAGAACTTTAAGAATTTATTTTAGTATCTGGACATTTTAAATGAGCTTTTATTGTCAGTTTCTAATCTAATTGCACTGGGGGAAAAGCATGGAGTTTGGAGTCAGAAAAGTGCGCCTTTAAATCTCAGGCGCCCTCATGGGCAAGGCACTTAACTTCCCTGAGCCTTAGTTTTCTCGTTCAGTAAAACTCAGCTAATTAGACCTCCTTGCCTATTAGCTTTTAGGAGTCGACATTATGTATACCAAACCCTCTCAGGGGGCACTCCATAAAAAGTCATCTTTACCCCGACTCCACCCACGCCAGGCTGCCGCACCTTAGCTGGTTCCTCTCCACTGCGGGGTCTGCATCCTGAGCGCAGAGCTCCTGGTTCTGAAGGTTTGCTCTGCCTCGAAGCTCTCACTTGTGCTGGGGCGCTTATATAACTCTTGACATCACCACCTCTAAATGCAACGCCCCGTTTCTCAAAGGCCGCGGCGCCGTCCCTGGTTTTGTGAGAGCAGGTTCTGTGGACGGTGAATTGGACAGGGCATCTCAGCAGTGACTCGCCATTCTGCGCCCAGTTCTGCTAAAAGTCCCTTTTCCTAGGGAGTCCCCGTCAGGCAGTCGAGGGAACTTTGAGGTTGCCGTGTGGATGACTCCTGTGAAATCTGAGCTGAAGAGCGGGCTCTTTCCTGAGAGCCAGGAGAATGTGGAAACATCCATGTTGCTAGTTACTTGAGAACAGATAGATTTTTCCTGTTATAAATCTCATTCTAATTTTGAGCCTGCAATGAATGACCAAAAATGGTTATGTGTCCTAACAGATGTACACATTCAGATCCTGAAAATGAAGAAAATATTCCTGCCAATGATGAAAAATTAATCTCATTAATAAAAGTATTACAGTCAAATTATTTTATGTTTCTTACTTTTTTGCATAGTTTATACATACTAGCCAGGATATTGTAGGGAAAAATTAAAGAACTGGTGAATGACTCTTCTCCCCCTAAAAATCTAGGGGTGCTATATCTCTTAAGGATTATATAACAGACGAGCCTTTAAAAGTTTTTCCTCCTTCTCTCCCTGGTAATTTCTTCCTTGTGCTGCATTGTTCAAACAACATGTCAATTTAATTTAATTTAATTTTCTCAATTAAAATATATGATGGTATCTATTCTTTTGGCAAAATTTTTTTTAAAAAGACAGTGTTAATTAAGGAATGAATGAGGCAAACCTGTTCCACTTAGAATCACAGAAAAAGAACACGAGGAACTGAGCTCCATTCTTTTAAAGAATCCCGAAACAGGAGCCTTTCCTTGAAGCATTACTTCTACTCCTCACTCGAGACATCCGTCTTCCCTCTAAACGAACCTGCCTTTGGGCTTCTGGGGATCAAGTGGCCTCAGCCCAGCAGAGCGAGGCTCAGTCACAGAGAGCAGAGCTATTTTGGCCCCGGTGGCCCCGGTGCTAAAGCTAATGTGCGCCTCAGGCGGATCCAGAGCGCTGGGGCGTGCAGGCGAGGGGCCCCAACTGCAGGTGATGGATGACCGGAAGGGGCGCCTCTGAGTTGGGGGCCTGGAGGTGGCGAAAGCTGCCTATTGCACACGCATCGTATACTTTCAGTCTGGTTCAGCCTGGGCACTGTGGAAAGAACA
>JAQZBX010081568.1:0-13652 GCA_029593785.1 Cabassous unicinctus | reverse complement strand
CATGAATGATATACTTCAATAAAATTTTTTGAATGAAAAAAAATTGAAGGTTGCATTCACACAAGTTAAGTGATTGTTTCTTTTTTTTTTTTTTTTTTTTTTTACCGGGAGGTCCCGGGGATCGAACCCAGGTCCCTCTATATGGGAGATGGACACCCAACCATTTGAGCCACATCTGCCCCAAATTAAGTGAGTTCATAATATTTCAATGGTTCTACCGTCAAAACAGCAAGTACCATATTTAAAGCACCTACTAGGTGCTGATCCCTTTATACACATTATCTCGTGGAAGCAATAGAATGTCAGCTGCGTGAGAGCACTAACTTTGCCCTAAAACAGTGCATGGCACACAGCAGATACTCAGTAAATAATTGTGGAAATGAAAACAAAAAACTCACGACACCCCCCTACTACAGTCCAAACAATAATTATCATCTCCGTTTAATAGATGAGATACCGGACCTTGCCTGAGGTCGCCAGTAATGGAGGAACTACTATTCAAACTCCAGCCTATCAGACTGGAGACATAGCTTCCCCTGCCTTCTCCTTCTAAGTTTCCATTAAAAAAAAAATGTTGGGAAAACTTTCTCCTGCGCAAAACAAGCCACCTCCAAGCCTGCTCTGCCGCTTTCTGGAATGACGCTCTTTTCTCCTGGCTTATCTGAGGCTCTGTGAGGTTAAACATACACCGGAGGTCGCCCTACACATATACAGCTACCAGCAGCTCTGGGCATCCCAGGAGCCCAGGCGTGGAGCCTCCCTGCCTCCAGAATCCTCAGAAATGTCCCCTTCTGCCCCAGGAGGCGGGGGACCAGACATTGATCAACACCTCTTGCAGGTGAGGGCCTAGACGCGTGACTTGACATTCACTCTGCGAGGCAGGTGGTGTCAGACCTGCATTTTACAGATGAGGAAACTGAGGCTCAGGGCTTCAAGCAGCTCACCCCAGGGCCTGACGCTCACAAGGATGAAAGCAGATTTTAAACCCAGATCCTAACAACAACAGGCTGCAGTGTATCAGGCATTTTCCCAGAAGGCTTGTTATACCTGTTATCTCAAATCCAGGTGTGTGGCAAAGCTGTTCTCTCCACGTGAGGCAGTGCTGTGAGTACAGAGAGATGCGGCAACTTGCCAGGAAGAAGAAAGGCAGGATTTGCATCCAGCTCAGCTGACTCCAAGACCCATGCTCATTCCCGCATCAGGAATACAGGCTGCTCCCTACTCTGAGTGGCTATTCTGGAATTCCCCCCTGGAGCTCCCATCTCTGGGCTCCCACGACCCCTGTGCTGCCCTCCTCACACCGAATCACAACCAGGGACCCAAGCCTGATGCTTTGTTGGGGTCCCAGCCTCAGGCAGAGCAGAAGAAAGGCACCTTCGTGCCAAAGGGATTTCCCAGCAGGTGGAAGGACGGTAAGCAGCCCGGACTCCCAGGTCCATCTCCTTTAAAGCTGCTCAGAGCCTCTGGGATGGAATTCTGGCTCTGCCATTGACTAGTGTGTGATCTCTTAACTTCTCCAAGGCTCAGTTTCCTCATCTGGAAAATGGGCTTTTACTAATACTCACTTTAAAGAGTTCAGGTGAGGATTAGAATGTGCCTGGAGCAACCCCAAAGCTGGCGAGCTAGGAGCCTGGGGCAGGCAGAGGTCTCTGTGAATCTGTAGGGCCTGGAGCTGGGCCTATGGGAAACCCTGAAGGACATGCCTCAAGGTGAGGGCTGGCCATAGGCGCCTCCCAGGATACAAGTGGGGCAGCCCGAATTTAGAAAATGGTGAAATCAGAGAAGGCTTCCTGGAAGAGGGGGGAATTTCAGCATGACATTCAAAAGTTAATATGGCATAGAATGAAAAGCATCTCCCACCTCCATCCCCAACCTCCAGGGACTCAACCTAGTGTCACCTGCAGTCTGTGGCTTCTTCCAGAGATAATCTAAGCAAAGACAATATCTTTTTTTCTTTCTTTCTTTTCTTACTGTGCTGCAGCTTGCTTTTTTTCACTTAACGTTCCCCATAGGTCCTGGATATCCATCCACTTCAGCACATGGAGCACCCCTCGCCCTTTTTTACAGCTGTATATATAGTACACTGCAGAATGGCCCTCCCATGATGCATTTACTCCAGACCCCTGTTGGTGGGCATGGGGTCTGCTTCCAGTCTTTTGCAATAACAACTACCCTTATGCAAACATCATTCCCCACGTGCACAGGTTTCTCTGCAGAAGACAGTCCTAGAAGGGGAATGGCTGGGGCAAAGGGTAGATGCATCCTTAGTATAGACAGATATTGCCAAATTGCTCTCCGCTCCACCAGGGCATCTGAGAGGAGATGTTTCTGGTAAGGAGGCTGCAATGAGTAAGGGTGGCACATGTGTGGGGACAGCAGTCCCAGGGTCTGTCCCTGCGTGGACAGGGAAGCAGAGGTAGGGAGGCGCCAAGAGGCTGAGTACAGTGGACTGAATTCTTAATTTTAATACCCATTCTTTTGGGTATGAACCCATTTGCAATTTTTTTTTAAGGCAGTATGAGGGATTGAACCTGGGACCTCTTACGTGGGAGGCAGGCACTCAACCACTGAGCTACATCTGCTCCCCAGATGCTATCTTTAGTGACGGCGTGGCCCAAGCCACCTCCAGAAACTGCAACCTCCAGGGAGAAAGCATGGCCTTGCTGACACCTTGATTTTGGACTTCTACCCTCCGAAACTAGTAGCCCATAAATTCCTCTGGTTCAGCCGACCAGGGTGTGGTGTTTGTCATAGCAGCCCTGGCCAACTCAGACAGGGAGAGAGGAGGGAAGAGGCGTCACTGTTCAAACGGAGACGCTTGTGTCGACTTCCAGAGGGCGTTGTGACTGACGCCCTGAGGACCCGTGCATGCCACACTGGCATGCTCCCCAAATTGCCAGCCCACGTGGGGTGGCAGATACCATGGAAGGAACAGAGGCGGTGGGCTCAGGCTGCGGAGACAGTGTGCCCGGGTTCGAATCCTGCTCTGCCTCTAATGGGTTGAGTTACTTTGTCTCTTGAAACCTTGGTTTCCTCATTTGTAAAATGGGGCACTAATAGCTACCTATTCATGTGAAATGATTCATGCCAAGCCTGAGTGCTCAGTAAACAGTCACTGTGCCTCGGTGGTGCTCTGCTCTGCTCCTGGGCAGGTGTGGGCAGAGGGTTGCTGTGTGAGAATGAAAGCAAAGGAGGATGCCAGTGAAAGAAAATCTGCACCCAGCGCCGTTTGGCTCCTTTAGAGCTGGGGGTGTTGGGTTCCCGTCTTTGAGCCCCTCTTCGATCCTCTTGGAGTCAGGCGTGGCAGAGGGAACACTGCGCTGGGGCCCAGCACTCAGGGCGTGGATGGTGGCTCTGGGATTGAGAGGGCCCTGGCTTGTCCCGCAGGCGCAGGCGAGGGTGGGAGGGTGGGGCCACCCCTGAGGCCTGGGCTGGGCCTCCCACCCTCCCTGCTGGCAGGTTTTGATAAATGAATGCTATAAACAACAAACAGCACCCAGAGAGGGTTCTGAGGCTCCCTCTTGGTGGTCCAGCCTGAGGGGAAATCTGATCTGTTGGTTTTGGACACCAAGGATGCCTCTGAGGGCAGGAGCCACTGGGCATTGGGAGCCCGAGGCCTAAGGACAAAAAGGAGCAATGAAATAATAGTGATGGTGATAATAATGATAAAGCAGCCACTTAGGGAACTTTTATGATGTTATTTAATCCCCAACCTGAGAGACAACCCTGAGAGAAGATATTTGCAAAACACATAAAAGGCTTGACCTCAGAATACACAGGGAACTAAACAATAAGAAAACAAACAATCCAATAAAAACTGAGCAAAAGATGTGAACAGATACTTCCCCAAAGAAGGCACATGGATGGCAAATAAGCACATGAAAAGATGTTCAAAATCCTGTCAAGGGAATGTAAATTAAAACCACAACATGCCTATGAGAACGGCTAAAATTAAAAGGCCAGATAATCCCAAGTGTTGGCAGGAATGTTAAATGGTACATTCTGGAAAGCAGTTTGGCAGTTTCTTGTAAAGTTAAATGCACAGCTGCCATTTGACCTAGCCATCGCACTCCTGAGTTAAGTGAAAACTTCTATTTATTCAAAAACTATTTGTGAGTGCTAAGAGCAACTTCATTCATAGTAGCTAAAACCGAAAAGAACCCAAATGTCTATGAACTTGTGAATGTATAAACAAATTGTGGTATAGTCATGAATGGAATACTACTCAGCAATTGAAAGGGATAAACTTAAATCCACAACTTCTCTAATAAAATAAAATAAAAATAAAATATGTGGCCTCATTTAAAAAAAAAAAAAAAGAAATAAACTACTGATACTTGTACTTACAACAATCTGGATGAATCTCAGATGCACAATGGTAAGTGAAAGACACCAGGCTGAAAAAGCTACATTCAATATTGTGGTGGTTTGAAGCTCTTATGTACTCCAGAAAAGTATGTGCTTAAAGTTAATCCAGGGAAGCGGGTGTGGCTCAATCGATAGAGCTCCCGTTTACCATATGGGAGGCCCCGGGTTCGCTTCCCGGGGCCTCCTTGTGAGGGCAGGCCGGCCCCGCATGGCGCGGTGGGCTGATGCAGCAAGACCTCACAGCAAGGGGGAGATAAGCAGACACAGAAAAAACACACAGCGAATGGACACAGCAAACACAAGCAGCAAGGGGGGGATAAATAAATAAATAAATAAATCTTAAAAATAATAATAATAATAAAAATAAATAAAGTTAATCCATTCCTGTGGGTGTAAACCTATTGTAAGTAGGACCTTTTGATTAGGTCACTTCAGTTAAGACTTGGTCCAGGGTGGGTCTTAATCCTGTTACTGAAGTCCTTTATAAGAAAACAAATACAAGAGAAAAAGGAAGGCCATGGAAGCCAGAAGCTGAAAGCAACGAAACCCGGAAGAGAAGGGAGAACCCAGCAGATGCAGCCATGTGCCTTGCAGAGTGACAGAGGAGTCCAGGACCACCAGCAGCCAGTCTTTGGGGAGAAAGCATCACCTGATGATGCCTTGATTTGGACATTTTCACAGCCTCAACACTGTAAGTTTGTAAGTTAATAAATTCCCATTGTAAAAGCCAACCTACTTATGGTATATTCCTTTTGGCAGCCTAGCAGACCAGAACAAATATGATCCTATTTACATAGCATTCTGGAAAAAAGCAAAACTGTAGTGACACAAAAACAGATCAGTGGTTGCCAGGTGGTGGGGGTGGGGGAAATTTACTGCAAAAGGGCACGAAGAAAATTTGGGAATAAAGGAAAAGTTCACTATCACAACCATAGGTGTTGTTACACAACTGTATACCTTTGTCAAAAATCATCAAACTGTGCACTTAAAGGAACGGATTTTATTGTATGTAAATTATATCTCATTAAAGATGGGGGTAGGGGGAAGCCCATTCAATGAAGGAATCGGGGCCATTATTACTGTCCTGTTACAGACAGGGAAACTGAGGCTCAGAGGGGCGAGATGAAGGGCCTGAGGTCAGGCAGAAGGTCCACGGTGGGACTTGGGTTTGGCTGCTCCAAGATCTGCCCTCTCACCCTCTGGGCTCTGTCCTGTGTTTGCTGTGTGACTGCAGGCTGGCCCACCTGTGCACCTCAGGTTCTATAACATGGATGGGGCTGGACAAGACCCAGGCTTTCCCAGGTCCGTGGAGTGAACAGATCCAGACCCACACAATGATGATACTCGGGGTGGGGGGGGGAAGGGGGGCTGTGGGAGGCCACAAGATGGCCTGATCCACCCAGGATTGGGGTTGGGGAAACCTTGCGGTGGATATTTGAACTGGCCTTCGGTGGATGAATAGGAGTTTGCCAATAGGATGGTGGTGAAAAGGACATTCTAGAGAAGGGCTGAGAACATCCCAAATATCCTGACAGCGGGGACACACAGGAAGCTGTAGGGAGGCTAGGGTGAGGGTAGGGAATAGAGGATCCAGTTACCAATCCCTGACACAGGTAGGTGGGTCAGAAGCTAGGGGAAAAGGAGGGTTGGAGGAAGTGTCGGCTTGGGTGAGGCACAAAAGTGGGAGATTCCAAGATTTCGGGGTCTGTAGGGGTAGAGGCATCCATGGTGTGGAGGGGCAGTGGGGGGGTCAAGAGCCTTCTCACATGTCACCTCTATCTCTTCACCCCGATGCTGGACCCAGGGCCGCTTGCTCCCGTTTTCCAAGGGAGGTAAGGTGCAGCTCAGAGAGGTTAAATGAGGCGCCCAGGGTCACACAGCAAGCCGGTGGTAGAGCCCAGGTTCCCGGGGGACAGGAGAGGACACAAGGCCCTGAGGACCAGCTTCCCTTCCCAGCTCAATGTGCAGCTCAAGTTGTGTCCCTTCCCTGGGCCTCGGTTTCCACCTCTGACAAATGGGGACAATAACAGAGCTCAGGTGGGGGAAGGGGCTCATAAAAAAGGGTGAGAAAGGCCAACTCTGCTCCCCTGCCCACCTGCTGGCTATCAGGCCTAATAAGGAAAACATAAGTAGGAAGATAAATCAGCCATGAAAAGACCTCCTCTCTGGGCCTCAGTTTCCCCTCTTGCAGTGGGGGTGGGGGATTGGCCTAAAGGACAGGTGGCCAACTGGAGCCATTTCTAGAACACACACGTTTCATTTCACCCACAAAGTTACTTTTTATTTTCCTTTTCTCCCCAAATTTTTATCATGAAAAAATTTTTTGTTAATAGGGCTGTCCTCTTTTTTTTAATTTTTTTAAATCTTTATTTATTCCCCCAGCCCTGATGGCTCCTTCATCTGTTTGCTCATTATTTTTGCTCGTTGTTTGCACTTACTGTCTGCTTGTTGTTTTTGCTCATTGTCTGCTTGTTGTCTCCTTGTTTTTTCTTTAGGAGGCACTGGGAACCGAACCCAGGACCTCCCATATGGGAGGTGGGTGCCCAACTGCTTGAGCCACATCCTCTCCCTGCTCATTTTGGATTTTTTTGCTCATTGTCTGCTCATTGTTTTTGCTCAGTCTCCTCGTTGTTTTTGCTCGATGTCTGTTTGTTGTCTGCTTGTTGTCTTCTTTAGGAGGCACTGGGAACCAAACCCGGGACCTCCTACATGAGAGGCAGGCACCCAACCACTTGAGCCACATCCACTCTCTCATGAAAATTTTTAAGCACCAGAAAATTGAAAGTACAATCCATGCATCCCACAGGCTTACAACCTGGGGCCAGCCAGGGTTAATCCTTTGGCACTTTTGCTCTCTCTTTCCCTCTCTCCCTCCAGATCCACATATATTATTTACTGAGTCACTTGAGAGTAAGTTACTGATTCATGGCCTTCGGCATGTACTTCCCGGGCATAAAGGCATCCTCCTACAAACCACAGTATGATGATCCCACCTAACAAAATGAAGTATAATCCCACAAACATCAAATACTCAGTCCATAGACAAGTTACTCAATTGTCCCCAACCTGTCTGCACCAGGGACCATCAATTGTTGACAGTTTACCAGATCATCTTCCTCCCTCTCTTTCTTTCTCTCCCCCCAACCATTTCATATTTTGCAGACACACAGAATTGTGGTTCTCCAATCAGTTGCCATCATTAAAAAATCAGATCTCACTTTAGTATTTGATTTCCAGCTCCCATTGAGAAATCAGAAAGCTTCGTAACAGGCTTCCCATGCATCAGTCAGCTGGAGTGAGCAGCAGCTGTCCCTGTGTGGGCAGGCAGGTTCTACTTTGCCGCACTCCTCACTGCTCCCTCTTGCCTGATGCCCAGCCAGATTCTCTCTCTGTGGCGAGCCTGCTGGGGCCCTGACTCTGGCAGCGTTTTCCATCCTGGTCTATTCCAGATGCTCTCTAAGGGCTTGCAGGAGGAGGCTATCCGAGCCTTGGGAAGGCCATTCCAATGGCTTGAAGCCACATGTCCTCGCTCAGGATGTCCTTACTTTGGAGATGGACACTGGCGTTAGCCTCACCACCAAGGAGACCTTCATAAAGTTCTCGGCCTCTCCAAAGCCCCACTCCCCAGGATAGGGGAAAGGATTCTGTAAGATAATCACCTGGAATAGCACCTGGCCTGTATGGAGCATTTGATCAGTGTTGCTGTTGGGATCATTTTCCTAAGAAAATGATCATTGGGCAGGTGGGTAGAAACACCTGTGTGTGCATATTCATCCATGAAAAATTGCTCAACACCAGGGAACTGCTGAGATCACAAGAGTATATCCGCAGATGTAAGAATCAGCTGCTGTGATAAAATGCTACATTCAGAAATGACCCAGAGGTATCCAAGACTGTGATTAGGGCTTGTGTCAACAGTTAACAACATCACACAGTCCTTCGGTGGAATACTATGCTGCCATGAAAAGGAATGAGGACCCTCTCAACCTGCTGATATGGACGAAGTGCTAAGATATGCTGCCAAGGTGAAAATGCGGGGTCAAAGTCACTGGGTATCACATGCTAACTTTGGGCTTGAAAAACGGGGGTGGGGGGGAGAGTATGTATTTATAGTTGCCTGTATTTATGTATAGTAAATTCTGGAAAGACTCGTAAGGAACAAGTAAAAATGTTTGCCTGTATCTGGTGGGGAGGAATAGGCAGATGGGAGATGGGGGTATGAGGTAGACTTGAACTTGGTGCCTTCATATGCTCTGTTTTATTTTGAAACGTGAATATATTACCGAATCAAAAATTACTTTTAAAATATTCTTAACGATCTGATTTTTTTTTAAATTAACAACTTTATTTCAAATTCACAAATATAAAAGAACAGAAAAAGGCAGCTCAACAAGTTATGGAAACATTACTCGGGAAAAGTTCTTTTTCAGGCACTTTTTTATCTCATCTAATTCCAACTGCTAACGCAGTTGTTCCTCTAGTGTTCAGAAAGACACACAGATGAACACAGATTAAATGACATAGTCAAAGTCTCCTTATTAATGAAAAAAAAATGAATAAGATTAACGATCTGATTTTGTGGCTGTCTCTATGTTAACAAAGGAAAATGCTTACAGTGTATCATTAAATGGAAAATTAAAAATAATAGGTTACAAAGCCGCAAATATGATTTGGTTACATTTCTGTTGGACGAAAATTCGATTTGATTGTAAAACAGCTTCATGGAGGCAGGGGTTTGGGTCTTATTCACCACTGAATCCCCAGAATCCAAAACACACAGTAGTTGCTCCGTAAGCATTGAGTGAGTGAATGAATGAATGAGAGAATGAGCAATGGTGGGCTTGGGAGGGGATTTATGAGGGACTTTTATCTTTTTGGTATTGTTTCTGGTTCTTCCGAAAGTTTTAAATGAGTGCCCCTCGTGTTTCTATCCAGGAAAGACAAACAGTAAAGGAAGATATTAAACAGCCAACAGGGCTCTGTCCAGAGGTCGTGGAGGTGGCAGGGGGTTCTGGATGGCCAAGAATGCTGGGTCAGTGATGGCCTCCTGAGCAGACCTTCCAGGGTGAGGCCCAGGAGGACTGTGGAGAGAAGGGGAGGCCTGGGGGGAGGGGGCCACAATCGGCCTGAGGTCACACAGCAGGGCCAGGACGCCTGGCCACTCCATGCAGCTGTTCACAGCCCTCAGCGCCATTTCACAGGTGAGGAAACTGAGGCCCAGAGGTGTAGCATGAGAGGGACCAAGAGCAAAGGGTCTGGAGAAAGACAGAGCCTTCATGGGACCCTCCTCCTCATGGAGCTTCGGCTTCCCCCTTCCTAAAATCGGACAGTGACTCCCGTGCCAAGCTGCCTGCCCCTGGTGGCTGTCCCCAGGTATTGATGGCAGCTGAGGTGGGCATCTATGATTTTGAGGGCAATCCCAGCTGCCTCCCTGGAGGCGGTGTCCCTGGGGGCCTCCTCGCCTGGGCAACTCTGTCTGAGGTTGGGTCTCTTAGCCACAAGGTGGGGTGAGGGGGGGTAAGGCAGTGAAGGGGGCCATCCTAGCACGGCCGCTCTTGGGGAGGGGGTGGGGGGAGCTGGGTTTGAGTCCGACTGTCACTTGCCAGTTGTGTAACCCAAGCAAGTGCCTTCCATGCACCATTTGGGTGAGAACTAAAGAGCTTGGCAGCACACCCATTAGCCATTGTCATCCTGCTTGCCTCGCCGGGGACAGAGGTCTCCATGCCCCACCCCCACCCCCTTTCCCCTCCACAGTCCCATTCTCCCAGAAGCCATCGGAAGCCATTACATCCACTCGATAGAATCTGACTCAGCAATAAAAAGAAACTACTGATTCACAGGACAATAAGCAAAAGAGGCCAGAGGCGAATGGCTTCATCCAGTGTGATTCCATGCTTAGGACATTCTGGAAAAGGCAGGTCCGGGGTGGCCAGGGGTAGGGATGTGGATAGGGTGTGCAAGGGGTACAAGGAATTTGGGACCATTTTATAACCTGATGGCGGTGGATGGTTTCCCAACTGTATCTAATTGCCAATGCTTGCTGAACTGTATAGTGAAAGGGTTATTTTCACTGTATGTAAACGATACTTTAATTTTTTTTTTTAATGGGAAAATAAACCCTTGGCCACGATGAGTGCACCAGACTTCATTTCACTCTTCTATTTATACATGTTTGACATTTTCCATAATTAGAAAAAGAACACACCTTTGAGCACACTCCTCTTCTGCTCCAAACTTCCCATGGTTCCCTCCAAGTCAACCTGCCCCCAGGACCTGCTGGTGCCTCCGGGCTACTTTTAGACATACACCAGGGCCTTGACACTGGCTGTTCTCTCTTCCTGGAATGTTCTTCCCCAGACAAGGGCCTGACCCCCCACCTCACCTCCTTCAAGTCTTCAACCGAAAGACCCCAAATCAGTGAGGCCTATCCTAACCACCCTGTCTCAGTCCCAAGACCTCCGACCTCCTCTGGACACATGTCTCACCCCCCTTTCCAGGCTTGATCTCTCTTCAGGGCACTTAATGTCCATCTGACGTACCCTATATGACCAAAATGTCAGCTCCAGAAGGGCAGGGAGTCCGTCTGTTTTTGTTCACTGTTGCATCACTAGAACAGTGCCTGGCACACAGTAGGTGCTCAATAAATATTTGTTGGGTGAATTAATGACCGACTATCTCCATGGGGCCCCATCCAGGAGTCAAGAGGGCTTTCAGCCCCCAGAAGCCATCTATCCCAAGACTATTGGGATTCTGCTTTGTTATCTAAACTCGGGAGGCAGGGGGAGTTCGGGGCGGGGGGGTGTCACATGTCCATTCAGCAGCCCTTCCCCAAGGTCCCCTCCATGACCAGCCTGTACTGGGGGATGACTGAAGGGCATACTCATTCAACTAAGCAGACGTCAATTGCTCACTTTATTCTTTTATTGATCTGCTGCCTTGTTCCAGAAAGGACTTTTGCAAGGTTCAAAAACCCCAGTAAGTCAAGAGACCTTTAGAAGTCGGGGAGAAAGAAGGAAGCCAAATACAAGGACATCCTGAGCTCTTAGGCCAGGCCAAGCTAGGGACTTACTCAGGGAGGAATGTCCCCTGGACCCAGGCTGGGGGGACAGAGAAACACTAAATACATTTCAGTATAGTGCAAAAGGTGTAGTTTCAGAGATGAGGGCTTCCTGGAGGAGGCGAGGCTTGGGCAACAGCACATGCAAAAGCCCAGAAGTGGGAAACAGCACCGCCTGTTTTATAGAATTCCCAGGAATGTGTCTGGCCTCCCCACCCCACTGGGAGTCCTTTGGAAACAGGAAAGTCACTTGAGGTATGCACAAGATCATATCTTGCTTGCTTAGGATTGCAGCCAGCTTGGACTCAAGTGAGATCAAGACCCCTTTGACCCCAGGATCCTTTTCTGTCTCCCTTTATGTAATGACTCACTTTCCAAGCTTGTTTTGTTTCCAAACTCCCTGATACAATACAAACTCACAAAATAAAAACGATCTGCTAGGAGAGGATCTTCTCAATAAATATATCTGACAAAGGACTCATAGGCAAACTATATAAAGAACTCCAATAAATCTAAAAGAAAGAAAAATTAATGGGCAAAACAGTCAAGCATGTGCTGCCTGCTTTTTAGCAGATATCCCAATGGCCAAAGAGCACTTGAAAAGAGATTCAACATCATCAGTCATCAGGGAAATGCAAATTAAAGTCACAATGAAATACCACTTCACACTCACCAGAATGGCTAAAATTAAAAACACTGACAACACCAAATGTCAGCAAGCATGTGGAGCCAATGAAACTTTCAGAACTGTTGGTAGGAGCGTAAAATGGCCCAGCCACTTTGGAAAAGGGTCTGGCAGTTTCTGATAAAATTAAACATGCACTGACTCTAAGACCTAGCAATCCACTTCTGGAACATACCCAAGTAAGATATGGGTACCAAAAGACACACTCAAGAACGCTCGTAGAATATTTATTCATAAGTGTCAAAAACTGAAAACAATCCAAACTGCCCATCCACAGGTAAACGGATAGACTGTGGTATATGCCCACAATGGAATACTCTTCAGCAATGAAAAAGATACATGTAACACCACAGATGAATCTCATAAATAAAATGTTGAGGGAGCAGATGTGGCTCAAGCAGTGCCTGCCTCCCACATGGGAGGTCCAGGGTTCAGTTCCTGGTGCCTCCTAAAGAAGATGAGCAGAACAAGCTGATGCAATGAGCAGAGACAATGAGCAGACACAGCAAACAATGAACAGACAGGCGAGGGAGCCATCTGGGGGAAGGGGGAATGTTGTGCAAAAGAAGTTAGAGACTAAAAAGTATGTACAGTATCATTCCATGCATACGAAGTTCTAGAAAAAGCAAAATAGACAAAAATGCCAGAAGTCAGGGATGGGGGCCTTGGGGGACCACAGGTGTTCTGTATCTTGATTTGGGTGGTGATTAAGTGGGTGTGAACCTCATGTTTACACCTGAATTAACAAAGTATTAAAAGTAATCAGAGTCATGTGGTTCCTCAAGGGCTGGCAAAAGGGAAGAATTTGGATCTGGTCCAAATTAAACATGCACTGGTCAAGTTCCCTTTCCAAGAAAAGTCCACTTCTGAGAGTCCTGTATGTCCTCAAGCATGCCCCTGCCCCTGTCTGGGACTCAGTTTCCCCATCTGCGGAGTGGATGGGTCCAAATATCTCCAAGACCTCTTCCTCTATTCTACCTCCCTTGGGGAGAGGTGGCAAGTCGTCCCTATGCCAAACAAGGCTTCTAGGGCTAATCCCTCCCCAGTAGCCTCAGCTGCTCCTGGGGTGGGCTCCGCAGTTCCAATCCCACCCCGGACCCACGCAAGGTCTTTCAGTGTCCCGGCCTCTCATTCCTCATCTGTCAAATGGAGTCGAGCACACCTATTTTTGAGACTTGTGGTGAGGCTTTTCATCAAGCAGAGCTGGTACTTACTGAACGCTTCCTGGGTACCGCAGCTACACAGACGCCGGGTAGCCAGCAAGCGCTTAATAAACGGTGCCTGTCGTGGCGCTCATTGAAACCGTAGGGCAGGTCGTTATACCTTTTCGAGAAGGGGTCCTCGGGGAGCCACCAGGTTGCTTGTGGGTCCCACGCAGATGGAAAAGGTCCGCCCCGCGCCCGGTCGCGACGTGTGTCTTGGGGCGGCGGGGGGAGAGGCTGAAGGAGGGGGGGAATCGCGGCCAGCAGGGCGCGCGGCCCCTTTAAGGGTCGAAAGGAATGTATCAAAACAAAAAGGCCGCGTGTCCACTGGCTGCGCACG
>JAQZBX010081567.1:0-13655 GCA_029593785.1 Cabassous unicinctus | reverse complement strand
ATTTATTTATTTATTTATTTATCCCCCCTTGCTGCTTGTGTTTTACTGTGTCCATTTGCTGTGTGTTTCTTCTGTGTCTGCTTATCTCCCCCTTGCTGTGAGGTCCTGCTGCATCAGCCCACCGCACCGTGCAGGCCGGCCTGCTCTCACAAGGAGGCCCTGGGAAGCGAACCCGGGGCCTCCCGCATGGTAAACGGGAGCTCTATGATTGAGCCACACCCACTTCCTGCTGTGAGGTCTTTCTGCATCAGCCTACTGCGCCGCAGCCCGCCCTCACAAGGAGGCCCTGGGAAGCGAACCCGGGGCCTCTCACACGGTAAACGGGAGCTCTATCCATTGAGCCACACCCGCTTCCTGATCTTATCGTTTGAAATAAGGATGAATGGTTTCTTAAACCATTATATTTTACACACACACAGACACACACACACACAAACATATACACACACCATAAAGAGAAATATTCACTTGTGAAGTATAATACAGACACAAAAATGAATTTATAAAAATCATGTTATGTATTCCTTAATTAACTTTATAAGACTTAATTTACATTCCATGAAAAGCACACGTCTTAAATGTACATTTTGACAATTTTTGACAAAGGTAAATACCTGAATAATCTTCATGATAATC
This sequence comes from Cabassous unicinctus, assembly GCA_029593785.1. Classification (NCBI taxonomy): domain Eukaryota; kingdom Metazoa; phylum Chordata; class Mammalia; order Cingulata; family Chlamyphoridae; genus Cabassous; species Cabassous unicinctus. Next base: position 13,019 of record JAQZBX010081567.1, on the reverse strand, counting down.
AAGAGATAGGACTTTTCCAACATCCGAGAATTTTCCTTTTCCTCCTCTATAGTCAATCCCCCAACCCCTGCCTTAAGTGATAACTGAGCTGGCAAAGGATGATGGCATTATTGTAGAGGAAAATATAATTTTAGAAATCTAATTATGGCACATATGTGGATATTAGACCATCAAAAGAATTGTCATGAATGTATTTAAATATTTTTCTGCCTGTCTTATTCAAGGAATTATCATCCATAGTATAAATTTTTATGAGAGACCAGGTCTTTTTCCCATACAGAAGCCAAGATAAGAAATATACCAACTTTCTATTCCCCTTCCAAATCCAGATCATGATACATAATCTTAGATCAGTTTATTGAATTCTTAAAACTGGTACCTCAAATCTTAAATGAGTAATAGTGAGTAATACACCAGTGAAGGGAGTGTAAGTTGCTAGATGAAGCAATGGTAACAACTAGCGTAAGAGCTGGGTCCAACAGCAGCATAAAATGAAAGCTGATTTTAGTAGAAGTAAATGAACACTGGGCACTATCTGTAGTCTTCTGGGTGGAGTTACTACTGCTTAACGTATCTCTGCTCATATCTACATTTAGGTCTGGTTCATCTAAATTTCCAGATAAATCATTTTTCCAGTAAATTCATTTTCTGCTTACTTTATTCTATATGTTAGCTTTTAATACATAACAAACCACCCTAAAACTTAGTGTCATAAAATGATAACAATTTATTTGCTTACAGTTTTATTTATTGTCAGTTTGTTCATGGCTCAGTAGGAATAGCTTCTCTTTATTCCATGTAATGCTGGCTGGGTTCACTCACATATTGTGAAGTATTTGGTAAGTCAACTGTGGACTCTGTTGTTGCTGGGAAAGTCACATGCATGCCTAGCAACCATCTCCCTGCCCTTGCCTACCCATCACCCCTCTCCTTTTCTATTGTGTACAGATTTTTTAATATATTTCCATTTCACAGCCCCCAGGAAAATTTTAGTCCTAATAGAGCCGCCTGATCATACCTCAAACCTGAAATCTGGAATAAGCAGCCCCAGCTTCTTTTCAGGGAGAAAAGTTTCATTGGCTGTGCCCCCTCTCCATGAGATGTTTGTCTGTCCTCTCCAGTGAGAAGTGGACTTGGAGAGCTGCCATTCACCAAATCTGACTGAAGAGGATGGCCTGCCCTAGAGACCAGCCAAAAAGGAATATCTTCCCCTGCTCTTTTGCATCCTTTGTGCTTTATAAATAATAAAGTGGTCATTGCTGAAAGTTTCTGTTGTGCCTGAGCCCGTGTTCCTGTCACACACCATGAAGAAACTTCCCCACACTTATCAGTTGTGACCATATTCACGTCTAGTGGTTGGTGTTGACTATTGATAGGCAACATATTTCCTGCCTGCAAACCCAAAGATCTTCACATAACGCTTGTGTTCCAAAGTCAACAAGAGTGAGGTCAGGTCCAAATTCTTAAGTGTTTGTAGCATGGTTGCTAATGCCATGTTCACCAAAGCAAGTGACATATCAATGGCTAGAGAGAATATGTCAGTGGGCTATAGAAAGACATTGGTACAGGGAAGCAGGATTCATTATAGTTCATTTACTGAAATGATGTATTTTGATTTTTACTACGACCCTAGAAAAATTCCTACTACATGTGAGAGCATGTGAGTTAACAGGGCTTTTGATTCTGCTAGAAATTTTTACGTGCAGTGGCCAGATAATCTTTCCAACTGATTGAAAGAATAGGATCTATTTGTTGAAGTGAGACAAAGTTTGCTGTTAGGGCTGATGCTAGGTACATTTTGATTCATGATGTCATTAATTCCTACTCTCCATTTCCTCTTAGAGTTACTCTTTATGCCAGCAATAATGGTGATGGCAGTGCCATATGGAACATCCTTATGAATCACTAGAAGAAAAGTAGTCTGGTTCAGGCATTTTTCAGGAAAAATCAAGTATTTGCCAGGTCGTGCTCATTTTTAAACCAACCACTGCAGCTGAAAAAATAAAATATGCCAACTATATTTTTCTACATCACATCCTCTACTGTTGGAGTCAGTTCTAACAGAAATATGTCTTTTGTACATATTTCTGTCTTATATTGTTTACCATTAAAGGAGATAATGTATTTGAGCATGAAAAAAACTGAATACAATAATAAAAAACAAGAACAATACATGTTTACTGCAGTATATCCTGATTTCACCAAGCAAACTTCTTTCCCATATATAACTTCAAAAATGCACAGGGATACATAGAATGAAATCAGTAACTCTCAAAAGGCAAAACCCCTCAATTGCAAGCTCCTTCAAGTCCAGGATTATTAGATGATGTGGAATAATTTTCATTAGTTGTAAAGATCATTACTCTAAGACATGCAAGATATTATTTAATATGTTTAGCCATATCCAATACACCCAATATACCATGGTGGAGAGAAAACATGATAATGAAAATAATATTTCCATTTGGTAAAATTGATAAAGTAATGCAACAATAGCCACTAATCCATATCTTATGTCATTTTCTAATGGAAAAGTTTCAATTAATTGCCCAGGAATTTTTTTTTTGCCCCCCAAATATTGGAATAATTTTTTTTTATGTCCAAAACAGGAGTCCATGGTCTTGAAATTTGGTAAAGTCTCTTCATTCTGTCATTTAATGTTCAGGCAGTTGAAATAGTCATTGAACGTTTCCACCTCAAGTTTCTGTGATAAACTAACCATTCAGTTCTCATCAGAGATCTCAGTGTATGGGACTTGAGATTTTCTGAGGAATTAAGCAATTATGAGCTGGTGAACAAGTTTTGTGTTTCTTTGGCAATAAAGGAACCTAAATTACAGGCATTTTGCTGAAATGTTTGCAATCAAGAAACTCTTGAATTCACCAAACACATATTACAAATAACAAGAGTTATTTAAAAGTAAAAGTTGTGCAGAACTCTTCTAAAGAAAATGCTAGGTCAGTTAAAAACATGTTAAATTTCTAATAAATAAGCATTATAGTAAATATGAGACTGTACCCTATGAGGTAGTTTGATGGAAGAGTCAGTAAGAAATGATTGAAGATGATTAGTGAAGATAAGGAAAAAATGCAATAAGCACTTCCAATACAACATATTGCCAAAGTGAGTCAGCAGGAAGTATGCTCTACATCATTGTTTCACAATATTATATTGCTCTATGGTTTCCTACATTCAACTGTGGTGGTGTTCTTTGCTGTAATTTAATAGCAGAAAAAGTTAACATGCTAAGAAAAATCACAAATAAACCAAAACATCTCCCATGTTATATCGACAATCTTTCCTCCATCACTAAGCACTGATGAACTAATTCATTACAGAAGCACACCTTATTTCCAGAAGAGATTGTCCTTAGGAAGCCTCTGGTCTGTCAGATGCTGTTAGAGCTATTTGCCATGAACTAATAAGCAAAGGCAAAGTAATGTTCAAGTCAGATTCTGAATTCAACCTGGGGACTTTTCACTTGTAATAATCTGGCTTTTTCCTGATGCTTTACTCATATCATTCATTAGTTTAAGTATATTAGATTTGATCAACACCTGGAGACAATTCAAATTAATTACAAGGTGTAGGGAAACACATTTAGTCTGCCTTTGGTTTCCAGGCTTTATCCCATCTACTTTCATAAATTGAGTGCATATGGAAATAATTTATTAGGGAACAGGAGCTGTGTAATCAAACATTTTACAGACTTCCATTTTATTTCCTACTAGAATTCCTTCTAGGTTTTCACCAACTTTTGAATGCAATAAAACATTTGAAGGATTACCAGATTTATAAGAATTCAAAGAAATAACTTAATGTCCTTTCTTTATATATGAATCAGTTTTTTTAAAAAATTAATCTCTATGAGACCATTTTGAAGGCTACAGAAAGCTACTTAAAATGAGTCAAACACCCTGAATTTTTTCCATCATATTCTCAAATCAGCTAGCCTTGCTAGGCACAAATCCTGAATTCTCAAAATAAAAGCCATGGCATTTAAACCAGTTCATTCACTACCATATAACAAGAATCTTAAATTCCTCCTTCCTTACCTTGGTTTGAACAATTCCAAAATTAAATCTATCCCTTCTTGCTGTCACTCTTGCTACCAATTTTTTATGAATAGGAGACTTGTGTTTGCAAGACAAGAAAAAATATCTAGAGTAGAATAAGGAAATGCATACATATGCATTCATATATACATACATGTATACATACACACATCACATATAAATTATTAGTTCAGCTCACATAACTAGTGAAATTAATCTCTCATAGTTTGATCCAGAGGCCCATGGTGGAATTCGGGTATTGTCTCTATTTCCTTGTGGCTCACTTGATTGATCTCATCTCATTGTGTGCTGGCTTGCTACTCATGTTAGTCGCTCTCCAGCTAGGAAAAGTGACTAATACAGCAGTTTTAGGCTTTACTTTTTCTTACCATATCATAGCAAGAATGGAGAGCTTTGTACAACTTCCAGAAAAAAACCCTGGATTAACTTTGATTGGTCTGTTAGATCACAGCCCTGAAGTAAGCACTGTGGACTGTGATTCTATTAGAATGCAATGATTTAATTATTCTGGTTTTAGGATCTACCAGTGAAATCTGGGAAAGAGGCAATTTTCCTGAAAAAGCATGAATTCAATGAAGCTGTTTAATGGGCGTTTTCCACTCAACCCCAAACATGAATGGAGACTGGACAACAGAGCTTGACATATTAATCAAATATTCCCAATAGAAGCAAACAAACATGAACTTAGAGAAAAGATAAATATTCTTCTTGAATTTACATTGCTCACACTTCTCTCAAGGTGACCCATATAAATTATACAGAGTGCAATTTTACATTTCAATTCTGTTTACAACATCAATTGATCCATTCACCTATACAATATTTCATCTTGGTTACCATGATTCATCCATTCATTAAATTCATTCATTGACTATATAGAACATTTATACTCTGTGAATCACTGTAGTACTGGATACTCTATTTGAAGGAAAAACAATGTTAAAATATGTATCATCCTACCTTCACATATTTATGATAAACATAAACTTTTCATTTTCATAAATGGCATAATCACTTATGTATTATCTAGAAAATGCATTAAAATATATATGTTTTAATATATTTCCATTATAAGATTAAGGTCTGTATCATTTGATATGTACTACATGATATTTCACGATTATTAATTGAAACATTTACCAAAGTGATTTTCATTTGGCTGTTTACAATCTTTTACCATTAAAAGAAAGACTACAATGATCTGGGTTATAAATATATCTCCATGGTTATTGGCAATTATAGTTATGGTATAAATCCCTAGATATATATTTTCCAGGTGGAAGTTTTCATGTCCTTTTGATAAATAATTGATTCCAAAGTTTTCAAGTGAATAGAGCATGAAAATAACTGTTTCCCTGAATATTTGCTAACACTGACCATCATCAAAATTGTTAATTTAGGCAAATTGATGGATGGATTATACGTTATGGTTTTAATTTGAAAATAGGTGATTGATGATGAAGTTGTGCACCCTTTCCTATTATAGATAATTTCATTTATTTTGGGGAATTAAATCTTATTTTCTCTTAGTACTATTAAGGAATTTTTTGTCTTTAATTGGTTCATAGAAGCTTCTCATATATGTATATTAATCATTTCATACTAATTGTGCCACATACCAATTGTTTTAGTTACAAGTCCTCCTTAATATTTTCTTATAAATTTCATCATTTTACTATTGAGATTTCAGAGACCATTATTTGAATCTGGCCTTTTAAAAAATAGAATCAAGAATTTATGCCTTCTTAAGGAAGATTTCTCCACACAAATAGTATATAACCATCTGGGAAAACCAACTGAAAAGAAGGGAAAAGAGTGATTTAATCAAGGTAGGTTCTGAGTAAAGGATTAAATTTGTATAATTTGTCTACCACAGAACATTGATCAATAATTAGTTCTTTAATGAATCAATTGATGTGGGAAATGATTAAATGGATACGAGGTCACCTTGATTGATCTATACGTTAAGGGATTATAAATTTGGTATCAAATTTTGGGAAAATATTTGCATCTTTTAACTTGATTTGTTAACATATGTGCACGTTACTTCTTTAAGAGAAATGTAATTTTTTTGAATGAGTCATTAAAGGCTTGTTTACCTTATTTATTCCTAAGATTATATATGAACGGATTTAACATTGGCGATATGGAAGAAATAATTACTGACACACCTTTATTAATGTCTGCTGTGTTTTTTGTAAATGGTTTGATGTAAATGTAAATGAAAATGCAGCTACCATATGTGATGGATATCACAATCATGTGGGAACAACAGATTGAATAGGATTTTTTCCTTTGTTGAACAGCAGGAAATTTTATAACTGTCCTTATGATATAAATGTAGGATAGAACCACACATACAAGAGTGATGATGAAGGTCAATACAGCACAAGCTATAAATATCTGCTCAATTAACTATGTGTCTGAGCATGATATTTTATGTTGCATAACAGCCAAAATGGGCAATTACTTTAGAGTCACAGAATTCCAGATGAAGAATTAAGCTAAGCGGTGAGAAGATAATCACAAAAGCTGCCATTCAGCAGCAGATAAACATTGTTTTTCACACTTTGTTTCTCATTATCTTCATGTAATACAAGGGTTTGCAGATGGCCACATAGTGATCATAGGACATAGTGGCCAAAAGAAAAAAATTAGTTACTCCAAAGAGATCTGTCAAAAACAGTTGAATGACACATTCATTATAGGTAATTTTTCTGTCCCACCATTGATAAACTGTATAAGAATCTTGGAACACAGGCTGCTGTAAATGAGATTTCTAAGGAGAAATTTTGAAGGAAAAAATAATTGGAAGTTTTACGGTGGGCATCCACCAAGGTGAGGGTAATAATGGCCAGATTTCCAGTCACACTCAACATGTAGGAGATAATTAGAAAAGTAAAAAGGAAAATTTGAAGCTGAGGATCTTCTGTCAGTTCCAGGAGGAGGAATGTTGTTATTGCTGTGTGGTTTCTCATTAATGACTTCTGGCTTAAGTCAAACCTTCATGTAAATGTCACAGAGATTTGAACTGCAGAAATCTATGACAAAATCAGGTAATAATTAACACTCTTTATCCAGCTTCCGTGAGTTTTATCTGTTGACCTGAGGAATACATTTTCTATTTTGTGAGTTGGGCTCCCCTGGCCTATTTATACACAATGGTCAACTGACATTATTAATAAATTTCAATTTTTGATTTGTAGTTTAACTTTTCCTTTATCAACTCTCTAAAATTACTTCATAGTAAATTTAATATTTAAACTCCTACCCTATGATGTGCATTTCATTTGGTTACATTAAATTTATCTTTCATTCATTAAATTGTACCTTGTTTTATGCTGCCAACCATTTTCAACATATAAGTCAAATTAAAAAGAATGTTCCCTTTAGATTCATTCCTTTCCTTGAATGCTTGGGAATTGTTAAAATCCTCAAATAAAGTTTTAGGCAAGAACCCAAACAAATCATTTAAATTTCCTCTACTATAATTTTAATTGTTTCTGGATTGCTTTTCAATTATTGGGTGTATATTGTAAAACCAAATAGTGCTCTGAAACTAAAACATTCAAATTTGTAATTTCATATGGCTCTTCTAAGTTTTACTACTGACATCTTATATCCACTCTTTTGGATAACACTGTATAGAACAGTCTGATGAGTTTGCTACACATTTCTTTTTAATCACATTTTAATGCAATGTTAAGTATAACAAATGCACCACTGAAGAAAATAAAAGTTATGCTTTCATGCTTTCAGTTAGCATAACTCAGATTGAAACCCATCTATATTATGCAGTACCTGGAAGAAAAAGTCAAGACTAAGGTTGCTGAATATCCTCACCATTACTGTATTCTTTCCCCTCTTTTTTGCTTTAACTCTACACTCTTTGCTTCTATTTTTATGTTACGCGTTCATTTCTCAACCTGTTAATAACTTTTAATTTCATCAGACTTCTAAATTGCTGCATCATGCATCTCAGTATTACTTATCACAGTATTATCATGAGTAGCAAACACTTAATAAGTCTCTTACCATGATCCAAACACTGTTTTAAGTTTATAACATATATAATTCATGTAATCCTTAGGACAACCTGTGAGGTAGAGAGGTATATTACCCCCATTATGTAAATGAGACAAATGAGGCTCAGAGAAGTAAAGTACTGTCTGCTGATTCCTAGATATTAAGGGTTAGAGATATTAAGGGTCAGTCAGGGAGACCCCAGAGTTCCAGCTTTTAGTCACTGCACTCTGATTGGTTATGGTATCCAGTTGTTTGTTCAATCAAGTACTGGCATATTTGTATAAAGATATTTTTAGATTGATTTCATCTATAAACAATTATTTGTATCTAAGACTAGCTCCACGTACAATCAGCATGGAGATTGCCCTCAGCAATGAGGGGAGGTTTCTCATCCAATCAGTTTTAGGTCTTAAAAGCCAGAATTAAAGATTTCTAAAGTCAGAGAAAAAGAGTTGCTCTCTCTCTTTCAGCCAGCCAACTTCTCCAAAAGAATTCAACTTCAGCCTCATTGGAGTTTCCAACTTGTGACTTGCCCTATGGAATTCAGACTGTCCAAAAACCCATGGCTGTGTGAGCCCATTCTTATAATAACACCCCCCATACACACACACACACACACACACACACACGCACGCACACAAAATTTATTGTCTAAACCAAGATGATTCAATAAATAAAGGAGAGAGTATTAGTAATTATGTTGCTACAACTGGTGTAAATAGGACTGCCATGTTTGAAAAGTAAATGTTTAATACTCTACATATATACATATATAATCATTTATTAAATTCATGTGTAATATCAGGGCTGATGGAGATTAAAATTGCCAAAATGAAACAGGAATGTCCCCTGACTTATTCTTAACCCTTTAAGTGTACTTATCCCTCCATGTTTGCTTAATATTTTTCAATGAAATATAAGACTGGAGACTAGAGCTTCTGTTATTCTGGATTAAGGTCAGAACCTGGGTGAGTGTTATTTCTCATGTATATCGAATTATATTGATAGATATTCACAGATATCTACCTTATATGTAATGTTTCCATGGTTCCAGATTCTCTTACCTTTATTAAATGCAAAAGTGTTCTAAAAATAAGCCATTTTCTTTTTTAAAAAAGATTTCCCTTAGAAACCCTTAATTTGTATATTACCAGATAATTGAAAAATATCTTTTTCTCTTTTTTCTAATTCAGTAAGCACTGCTTTCTGCCACTATAGACCCAGTATATGAGAGAGACAACTTCAGAGGATAGGAATACTAATTTAGGGTTATGGTAGATAAATCTTCATAGAAATTGGGTACTCTCTTAAGCAGTGAATTATCATCCGTAGGTGACTAGGTAGCTAACCCTGAGAACGTTTACCTGTTTTCCTTTTTTTCACATTATCAAGACACCATGCAGGAATGTCCTTGGTATTCAATTCAGCTTTGCTCATATCACAAGTTTATTTCATCATCCTCAAAAACCAATATCTTGGTTTTACTGAATCCATTTTTACATATATATTAAGCATTTAATAATCTCTTTATATTCAGATTATTTAAATTCAGAATATTTAAATAAAAGTATTTTAATTTTGCACAAGATAAGAAATGAATAATAAAATTATAGTCAATATGTCAGTTTGGTGTTGATGTGGGGTTGCGGTAGAGATTTTACTTCAGTAACGCTTCAATCCAGGTCTGGTAAAGATTTTTAGGGCCATCACTCTAGAAAAAATATATTTATATTTATACATATATATACCATAAATACTGATATCTATTCACCAAATGCTAACATTCTATGAAATGTATTGGTTATTAAATGTAAACCTTCACTGAAAAAAAGAACTACATCCTGCCATTTCCCACATTCCTCCTCCTTAGTATATTTGCATACAATGAAAATAATGAAGCACAAAATATTTTTATACTTATCTTTAAAGCAAAAAGCTAATTCATGTCATCTCTTGACAGTTTATTTGCAGTGTTAGAATGTGACACAGATTTGAACAATAATACGTCAGTGGAGTCATGTGAATGCAGTTTTTGTCAGGGAAAAACACTCAGCCAGAAAGGGCCCTGGAAATTCCATACAGAATTTGTTCTATGAGAGGGTCGCTTCCATTTTAAACTAAGAATATATAATATTGTTTCTTGTCAATTAAAATAATGTCTCAACAAAGGGCTGGGGCTGTCATGAGCTATGGCATTATTCTGAACTTATCAGTTAGGAAACATATTTGGCACTAGACATTATAGCTATTTACTTTATATATTCTGTCTATAATGGAATCAATAGAGTCAGTAAACAAGAGGCCTTAGTGACCCACATTTAGAAGTCACTATGGGATCTTCAATATAATCAGTTTTGGCAATCAGCCTTACACAGAAAGCAATAGGGACAGTGCCTGTAGAGAAAATAAGATGCAATAATAGCATCAGACACACTGTGATAGTGTTGGACAACATAAGGTAAATTAACACGTCTGTTATTATTATTTTTCCTATATTATCTAAGGCAATGGAACTTGAATAAGACCCCTCCATCTGTTTTGTTTTCAATGAGTAACTCATGTCTTTTATGAAAAATAAGAAGATTAAAAGGAAAAAAACAGAAGAAATAAATACTGTAAATTTTTAATTAAAGTAATGTCAGAGATTGTTACAGTCAAACATAAAAGTACATAAGAAAAACAACAAACAACATTCTGTAATCTATCATTTTCTTCCAATGTATTATGGCTATCTTTATTTTTCAATATATAAAGGTGTTCTATCAGGGTTTCTTTTAAATTTTTTAAATTTTTAAACAGATATTTGTATTACATAAATGTTACACAAAAAATATAGAGTTTCCCATATGCCCCACCTCCCACACCTCCCACAACCTCCCACATAAACATCCTCCATCAGTGTGGCACATTAATTGCAATTGATAAACACATCCTGGGGCTTTGATTTGAAGCATGGACCATAGTTCACAATGTAGACCACACTCTATCCCACACAGTTCTGCATGTTATGTGATGATATAAAATGGCCTATATCTGTCATTGCAATGTCACTCAGGACAATTCCCAGGTCCAGAAAAAGGCCCTGTATTACAACTCCTTTTCCCTCTCCTTGCCCCCAGAGCCTCTAGTGGCCTCTGGCTCCACATCAATGTTGTAATTTCTTCCAATGCTTGAATTACAATATGTCTATAGTAGAATACTGGTAAGTCCACTCTAGTCCATAGCTCTTCCCCCAATCCTGAGGAGTCTGGAATGATGATGTCCACTCTACCTCGAATTGAGAGGGGGCTTATATCCCATGGGGAAAATGGATGGGACTATACTGCCTGCAGATACAATCTCCATTCCTTGGGATGGCTGTTGTCCATCATCATCTAACTGACAGTTGTCCTGGGTGAGTCCAATAAGCTGTAGAGTAGTAGCTGCAGTTCCAACAAGTTTCTGGGCCAAGCTGGCACATGGACAGCCCAAAATCTCCAGTCTCTGAACCTACACCTACAATCTCCAGCACCAAGTATAGGTATGAATAGAAGGGACAGATGAGTCATATGCAGGGAAAACATAACAGAGTCCAACTCTGTCACTCTCAGGAGCACAAACTACAAAATTGGGTCCACTGGCAAGGCACCAATCTATGGAGCTATCCTCCCTGACCATAGGACCTGGGTGTCTCCAGAACCCTCCAGAGCCCCACTATTTGGGGTGGTATCCACTTTGGATGTCTATGAAATCCTACTGAGATGTGCATAAGCATTACCTCTGGGATGACCTCTCGAATCACTTTGAAGTCTCTTAGCCATATAAACTCATTTGTCTTTACCTTTTCCCCCTTTTATTCAAGGTCTTTTTTCAGTTGCATTGCCAGTTGCAGCTTGGTAGCAATCCCTCAGTGCCAGGGAAGCTCATCCCCAGTAGTCATGTCCCACACTTGGAGGAAAGTAATGCATTCATATGCTGAATTTGACTTACTGAAAGGCCACATTTGAACAACAAGGAGGCTCTCAGGAAGCAACCCTTAGGCACCCCATAACAATAGGATAAGTTTCAATTTCAAGAGAAAAGACTCATCAATATCAATGACCCATCAGTAGATCATCATCCTTTGCCATTCACTGCCCCTGCACTTGGGGGACTGTTGCTGCACCCTTAGAGCATGTGACAGAGCTCTCCAGAATGGGAATTTAGTATTCTCTCGCTTATTGACTGATTCTCCAACCTCTGTGACAATGCCCCATGAACATTTGAACATGTTTATATACCATATATTTATGCACAGGTGAACTTACTCTCATGCATCCCCCATCCCTGACAACCCAGACCAATGATCCTCCCCCACCCCAGTTGTAACCTTTCTGTGATCCAAAGCTTCTTCAAAGCTGAAGGCATTTCAATAGCCAAATATAATTAATAGGAAAATGATATAGTAATGATAAGATTAATTGTAAGAGATAAAATACATAAAAATTTTAAAAACCTAAAAGTAAAATAAAATTAAAAGATTGGGATATTAAAAAAATGAAAAATATAAAAAAAATATTTTTTGATATTATGCCTTTCATCACTGCAATATCTGGTGTCCAGTCTGTACCATGGCACCTTCCCCCTCTCATTCCTCAGTGTCTCACTATTTTTCATTTTGTTTTCAAAGGAGTTTTAGGTCACAGCAAAGTCACACACAGAATACAGGAGACTCTCATATACCCAACATCCTCCCTCTGTCCTCCCCCCAATATTAATACCTTTTATATGTGAATGGTAACATTGTTATAACTGATATACAAATAGTAAAACATAGCTACTAAACATTGTCAATGATTTCAATTCTGGTTTACATTTTAGATGTATGCTTTTATAAATTTTGATGATATTTACCAAGTCCTGAGTCCATCACTGTAAGGTAATGCAGAATATTTCCAC